>FJUW01000074.1:0-23083 GCA_900074885.1 Rhynchosporium graminicola
AACCCTAACCCTAACCCTAACCCTAACCCTAACCCTAACCCTAGCCTGAAGTCTCCGAAACTAAGGTAAGAGCGCCTAAAGCTAGGGTAGGCCGGATCCGTTATATAGAAGGGAGAGGTATTAATCCAGTCGAGAAGCAGAGTACCTTCTTCCTCCTGAGCGATCTAACTAGCTAATTCCAAGCTACCTTTAGCAAAATCTACTATAAACTCACCCCCTTCCGCGAATAAGCCTTTCTATAACGCAATAGTTAGTATATCCCTACTCGACGCGTACTTAGTAATTAAGGGGCACTAGTAGAAGCCTACTTGCCCTAGGAGCCTTCTTAAGCTACTCTAAGTAGAGGTGTTATCGTAGATATAGCGGACCGACTCAGCCCGGAATCTACTGAGGCGCCACTTTTAAATAAGGAATTCCAGAAGAAGGTTATAGAACTCCGGAGTAATAATATAGTCACTAAAAACCCACGCCTCTTCGTATAGCACTAGGCAGCGGGTAAGGGCGTTAGGGAGTAGCGATACAGGATCGATCAGCCCGGAACTCGCCTAGTCGATATATATCTGGATAACCTCTAGCTTCTCCTCAGATAAATCGAGCTGATAAGGAATACTCCCTAGTAAGCTACCGTATATAGCAGTATCGAAGTATCCAGAGGTAGCAGTAAGAAGAGCTCAGTTAGCAGAGATACTCTATACTATAAGACTAACGTTAAGCATAACATGTGCGTTATAGCGTTAGATACTAGTTACTATAAGAAGAGGATAGGTAAAGTAGAGGGAGGTAGACGTATAGCTTAGCTTTATACTTCGTATAAGCGATCCGCTTAATAGCTAAGTTATAATATACCTTATTATTAGAGTTATCAGAGTCGGTAGAGGAAGCAGAAAGCGCGATAAAAGGAATCCTTATATAGTCCTTCGTAACCTTGTATTTATTATACTCTAAGTACTCGGCGTAGAAGTATCGCTAACCTAGGACGCACCTAGCGGTACGAGGATCTATAATAGGGAAGGAGTAAGACGTGAATTACAGGTGACGATCGTATGGTTATTCGGTTCTTCGTATAGATACTAAGGGATGCGAGGTAAGGTATAGATCTAGGAAGAAGGGGATCGAGGGAAATTCGTAGCTCTGCGCCGAAGTTAGCACTTGGAGGGGCAGGTAAGAATATAGGGCTTAGAATACGGTTAATATATTAACTTTTCAAAATATGATACTATAACGTAAGTTCTGTTATTAGTTATTCCTTAGATAGAGGCTAAAAGAGATAAGGGGGATACGGGGCCTAGGATACGTTTAGTATACTGATATACCTAAATAAATCTATTATGATATAATCCCGGTTATAGATCCTTCGTTAGTCTTATATAATTTTCGAATAGTATAGAGTTTAGCGCGAGATATAAGATAGGCACGTCTATCTAGGGTTACAGTTTCGGAGTACCGCTATATGTAACTCGTAGATTAAGGGGAGTCGGGTTTACTTATCTCTATAATAGTAGAAGATAAGTATATTATTCACCCTCTCGGGCTAGGCTCGGAGGAGGCTCTCTTAGGCTTCTATTAACTATAGCGACGAAGACCTCGTACGGTACTACTAGTGGAGACTCTACTGTAGGAACCTAGTAGTCCTAGGGCTCTGCTTCTAGTGTGGTAATATCGAGGATCTTATTGTAGCACTTCACTCTACTACTTAGTCTGGCTATATGATAAGCGTAGTACTTACCGTGACGAGTAAGTTATTATGAGATATAATATAAAGTATAACCCGAGGCTTATTATTAGATTTTAATTCTTTAGTAAGTTATTATAGGGGAAGGGTTTATCTATAACTAAAAGCTAGTTATAAGTTCTAATAATATTTATACGGATTTATTTAAGTAGGAATTATCTACTGTTAGGTATAAAGGTATTAGGGTAGCTTATTATAAGTCATAGGATATCCCTAAGGAGATTATATCATAAGATCTATAAGCTATTATATACGCCTTATTCCGAAGGAGAGTTCATCTATCTTATATGCGCTTTCTACGATCTAATCACTTAGGCCGGTAAACTTATCCTTCTCTATCTATATAGGGGCGAAGAATTCGTTATAGCTGTTAGAATCGCTATCTTTATCTATAGGGTTATCTGCCTTCTCCTTACCTCTAAGTCTAACGTCTGCTCCTCCTCCCTAGCCGGTAATAGCTATATTATCCTCCTTCTTACTAGTATCCTTCTTACTACTATCCTCCTTACTACTATCCTCCTTACTCTTATCCTCCTTACCCTCGACCTCCTCAGGGGTCAGGCTAAATAGGAGAGTCTCCTCGGGATAAGGCACGTTATAGTACTCTAATACTAAATTACTAATATTAGTTCCTCCTAGGAGGGGATCGATAATTAATATAAGGGCTTAATCGTAGACTAGGCGAATAGCAGCGAGAAGGCCAACTTAGTAGGTAACTACTAAGATCTCAGTGACCTTCTGGATACCTATCGACTTCAAACTATACTATATTAGTACCTGCAGGCAGGTTTTAGTATATAGAGATACCGAAAGACTTATAAGGTAAGGATCCGAGCCGGAACTAGGGCGAGTACTCTAAGGCCGAAGTTTTCATAGAGAAGAGATACGAGTTATACGTCTTAGATATGATTACGTAAGATAATAGTCTTACGAGGGATATTAAGTTAGGCTTCTAAGAAAGTTAAGACTAACGTCTTCTATCTACGACCTTAGGACGTAACGTATCCGTATAGGGCTAAGTAGTCTCTTAAGTCGCTATCGAGGTTAAGTAGGAGTACGTCTAGGTATAGCTTAAGGAGATGCTTATTAATAAGTATAATAATACTAGTAATAAGAGCAGGTATCTCGATAGCGCTCTAAGACGAGGCATAGGCCCTATAGAACTATCGGAGTAAGAGCGGAAGGTTAGTATTAGCTGCTAGCCCACGAGCAGCGATAGAAACAGAGATAGAAGCCTTAGACTCCTCTAATACCTGCTAAGCGCGAATAATACTAGCTGCGCGATTACGACCGGTAATATTAAAAACTATTACGAAAAATATTATCGCGATAAACTAGATCTCGTTAGGCGTAAAGCTAACCTTACTAGTAATATTACCTTTCTTAAAGTCGAATATAACCTTTATTAGTATGCTGATAAACTCGAGCCGTAGCTACTGCATCTGCTCTCCTTGGACGTTATTAGTGATAGCGAATTATACCGGCGCTTTCTTCGCTAGTGAAAAGGAGGTAGCCTTCTTCTTCTTCTTAGAAGGAGTCGTCGTAGCAGAGGATATAAGCTTCGGTAGGCCGGAAGAAGGACTAGAGGGGCTAGATAGTAGTAGGGAGAAGCTGGACTCCTTCATCTCGGGATTATACTTAGCCTGGATCTCGGCGAATTTCTTCTCGAGGGAGTTAAGTAAGAGATCTTTAAAAGAGGGACTCGAAGGGGGCGGATTAGTAGTAGTGAAATCGGATTAGGGGGGGGCAGACGTATCGATACCGTATCTTATAGCGCCCTCTCCTAAGACAGCGATAGCGTATCGGAATTTATTAGTAGGCGTATCCCTATTATTAGAGTCCCGGATCGCTATAGCTATATCTACTAGACACTGGAAAAGTTAGTTCTAAGGAGTCTACGTATAGCGCTACGACTTATACTATCTATCTGAGCTTAGGCTCTAGGGGTAAGTAAAGTAGGAGGTAAGGGGTTCGGTAGAGCTGATATCGTGATTATACGCTCTATAGGATAGCTATAAGTAAGGTGAAAGTGCAGATATCGCGATTAGTATAAGTAGTATAATCGGGATCTAAGTAGTATAGATAGTTAAAGAAGAGATAGAAAATAGAAAGCAGAAGATAGATATAAGAGATAATAGAGAAGGGGAAATATAATTTATTAACTTCTAATAGCACGGACCCCCTTTATTAATATACGGGCGTTACTAGGTGCAAATTCTCACTAGGTGACCGCCCTACCTATATAATAACGTATAGACTACCTTTCCTACCTGGGTTTTAGTATACTAATATATCGAAATACCTATAATAAACGGAATAGTACTAACCTTATAATCCAACTTATAATTAAAGGCGCGATATCGATATCGTATCTATAATAGCAGACCGTCGCACCTTAACCTTCTGGGCAGCTCTAACCCTAAGCCCGACTACTGCTGTTAATATAAGCGAGGACGAATATAGTCTTACTAAGCTCTTAGAGTAAGTAAGTACTTTTCTATCTAGAGCGTGCTAAGTGCGATACTAACTACTAAAGTTCCGTGCGATTATCTAAGAGATCCTCTCCTATAGGGCCGATAATACTATATACTTATTCCGGATCCTAATAGAGAGTATATAGATTTCCAACCCTTTAGCTTACTTCAGCTAATATTATTCAGTCGCCTTTCGCGCCCCCGCCGGCTTAGCTATAGAGCTATCTCGCTAGTAATCCTTAGCTAGCCCGTTAATCTTCGCTAGCCTAACTAACCACTTAGTTATACCTCTCCGATCCCGCAGATAGTCTCGTAGTGCAATATCCGAGTCCGAGGCCCGGATCGAGCGAAGGCTCTATATATACTTATTCATATATTTCTAGCTTTACTGCTAACCTTCTAGTTATGCTAAGCTAGATATAAAGTATCTTAAGGTCGCCTCTCACCTAGAACCCTACTACCGAAAGCGAGATAGGGGACGAGCGAGAGGATATAAGATACCCGGATATCGACTTCTCGTATTGAACGTAGATAGGCGCTAAGAGCGAGGGTAATAATAGAGATAGGGGATTTTATAGGGAGGTAGTAGTTACGATATAAGATAAGATAGGAGCGAAAGTTATAGACTATAGATAATAGCCTATCGATAATACCTCTACGTTTAATATAAGACTGAAATATAGTAGTACTACGTGAAATAAAGGGATTCGATGAGACTATAACTCCTCCTTATGCGGGAGTAGTCTGAAGGCGAGGCGGCGTCTATATGGCGATATAAGGCGAGGCACCTATAGGGAGGTTAAATAACCTGGAGGTAATATAAAGCTTAACCTGAAGGTATTTAGCTTTAGAGTAATAACGGAGGTTTAGTTATTAATAGTAGTATACCTCTTTATTAATAATAAGGATATAGTTATAGTTTAGAGGCGCCTTTAGAGTAATAATAAAGGTCTAGTTATTAATAGTAGTATACCTCTTTATTAATAATAAGGATATAGTTATAGTTTAGAGGCGCCTTTAGAGTAATAATAAAGGTCTAGTTATTAATAGTAGTATACCTCTTTATTAATAATAAGAATATAGTTATAGTTTAGAGGTGCCTTTAGAGTAATACAGAGGTTTAGTCATTAATAGCAGTATACCTCTTTATTAATAATAAGGATATAGTTATAGTTTAGAGGTGCCTTTAGAGTAATACAGAGGTTTAGTTATTAATAGCAGTACACCTCTTTATTAATAATAAGGATATAGTTATAGTTTAGAGGCGCCTTTAGAGTAATAACGGAAGTTTAGTTATTAATAGTAGTATACCTCTTTATCGATAGTAAGGATATAGTTATAGTTTAGAGGCGTCTATAAATATTAGCTGTAATACAAGAGTTATTAGAAGATAAGTCCCTCCTCGGGAGGTTAATATCTAGATAATAATAGGGCGAGTAGAATAAATGCTATTACTAGTAAATAGACTTCATAAGAGTAGCAAGAGTTATATATAAATACTAGCTACTAGACTATATCCTAGTGCTTCTACTTAGCGTCCTAATATACTTTCTTAGTATTATGATCCGTTATCTATCCTTCCTAAGCTTCGATCTGGGTTTTCTGAATCTTCTTTCTAGAAGTCTTTCTATCTTTAGCTTCTTTATAGTTACGCTCTATACTTTCGAGTTATTCGTAGAGTAAGGCAGCCTCGGAACGAAAGAGAGCTTATTTACTCCTAACACGCTTCAGATGAGCGCAAAGTACTAGTTCAGCGGAAGCGATAAGGGCGATAGTAGTAATAGTAGCGATACGCTCTTAGATACTCCTTTCGAGGGATTCACCTTATAATTAAGTCTTACGTAATATCCTATAAAAGTCACGACGCTCGGCGACAACGCTGTGATCCTCTCTAAGGTCTTTATAAGAGCTTTCTTAAGACGCTTAATTATACTACGGAGTCGAGTAATAATAGCTTCAGATATAGCGTTAAGTGCTTCCGGTTCTCTTCTCGCGAGTTCGGCTTTATTTAAGGCGTATTCTGACTTATTATTCCCTAAGTGCTAAGCTATTTATTAGCCTCGTATTTCGATATTCGGAGCTATTATTCTTTTCGACCCCTCCTTCTCAGCCTTATTTAGTTAACTGCGAACTTCCTTAAGAGTTTAATATACTATTACGAGTAGAGCGCGGATTTCCACGATCTTATATTTATGTATAGAGCTAATCTTATAAGTATAAGCAGGTAAAACGAAATAAGGGACTTCAGCTTCGTGAACTTAGTACTTAAGATTAGTAGTTTAGCGCTTAAGTATGCGAACGACGTCCTGCTATATAGCTTTACGCTAGAGGAGTTCTATATCCTTCTAGTATGCTAATATGAGGTTATGGCAGATAATAAAAAGAGTATACGAGCTTTAACTTTCTGGAGAGTCTTCTTCGCTATTATAAGCTCCTCCTTCTCGGATAAGCCTCTTTAAGTTCTTTACAGATCGCCGATCTCCGTGTTAAGATATACTTCCTTAGTACCCGCTCGAATAATCTCCTACTAAAAGTCTTATTATATCGAAGATTAGGGTTCGTAGTATATAGCCTCTAAACGCTTCGATAGTGCCTCCCGTTCTTAAGCGGACGCGAGATTTTCTGACTTCCTTATTTCGAATATGCTTAACGAGCTATAATAAGTAGAAGAGTCCCTCTTATATTTAAGACCCTTAATCTTGTCCTCGGACGCGCGCTGACTTCGGTACTTTCGTAGAGGACTGCTAGCTTTTTATTAAGCTTTTTAATATCGCGGGCGTTTACTATATAATCTTTCGCTAGAACCTTATACTCCTTATATAAGCGCTCGAGCACGTCTTGGAGTCGATTTGCTATCTCTGTTATTTATCTACTCTAGCTCTTATAGCATAATCTGATACCTAAACCCGGCTAATCCTAAGGTATATCTATCTAATTCTCGCTTATAAATATCTAGATCGTGGGTTCAGGACGAGGCGCAGGGATTCCTAGTGTTCACGATTATATACTAACCGAGGAGCTATTATAATCTAATACCTTAAGTAATTATATAATCTTTATCCTAGATATATAAAAAGTAAAGAAAGCGAGTATAGAACGCGATAGCTAGAAGATAATAAAGTAGATGCTTATTACTAGAAAGGTCATCGGATTTCTAGGAGATAGGTAAATAAGAGCTATAGTTTTCGGGTATACTACTATATTACTTAACGCTGTATATCTCGGTAGGTAGAACGGCCTATAAAGGCGTGCCTACCTCTACTCTAATATATACGAGTAATTCCAGCGAAAATCCTTTCTTGCCTAAGTAATCGCTAAACCCTCCCTAGATCTCTTAGACCTTACTACTCTAATATATATCGTTATACTCTATAAGCTGGGTTCTGCTCTCCCTAGCGGTAAGGTTTATAATAATAGTAAAATAGTCCGTATTAATATAGACTATAAGAGTAAAGTATACGTACCGAGTCTAGATATATATAACTTTTCTATTGAGGCTAACTTGCGGGAAGGTTAAGTTAACGGCCTCGAAGCACTTAGGTTTCGTCTCTCTAGTCCCTTAAAAGTATCAGATAGCGAGAGTTATCAGGGGATAGTCTAGGATAATAGCTAATTAGTAAGCGGGCGGTATCGCGGCTCTATACTAGTTATAGTAAGGGATCTTAGTATTAAGAGATAGCTTCTCTTTACGAACTAGCTCTAAGAAGACCTAAAGCTAGGCCTCGAATGTGGGTACGTCTATAACTTCGCCTACGAAACTATTTCGGAGGAGCAGACTATTAAGGAGAGATAAGGTAGGCTGCTGCTCGGATAGCCTCTAAAACTATCTACTATACGTATAGTATTAGTTCGTAAGTACTTAAGTAGCGTTATATTAAAGCACGCAGGTAGTAAGTACCTCCTACACGTAAGTCGCACTATAGTATTCTCCGATATTAAGGTTAGGATCAGCCTAAGCTAGGCCTAGTCTTAATATATCCCGGAGCGTAGTCTTCTAGTTCTTAGCGAGAGAGCCCTAAGGCTTCTTAAGGATACTTATAAGTACTAGCGAGACTTAGCAGAAAATATCCGTACGAGGAATAAGGGTAGTAGCGACTTAGTCGGCCTGCGTGCGACCGGTATTAAGGTAGAGCAGGATAATAAAGATAATATCTAGAGCGTACGAGTTGTTCTACTACCTAGGGCCTTGCCGGAGGCGGGTTTACTAGTCGGCAGCGCTCTACTATTGAGTCCTGTCTATTATATAGGATAATCTCGTGAAAGCTTTAGAGTAGCTAATAAGCGTAATATTCCCCTAGTAAACTCGGATAAGGGTAGTAGATAAACAGGCGCTAGTCGAGTTTCGGGTAATAGTAAGGTTCGCGTATTACTGGATTTCGCTGATAGGAGCGCCGGTGAGCGCTATAATTCCGATGCTCGATAGAATAATATTATCTAGGAACGCTTCGAGGAGGCTAGCGATAGTTAGTAGGCGCTACGCGATATTTTAGGGGAGCGACTCACCGGTCAGGGTAGTAATAAAACTATCGATAGGCACTTAGCACGTCTGATATAAGGGTAGTGAGTTCTTCTATAATACTCGAAAGATGGGTCAGGGGAAGGCGCGCGAGAGCGAGAAGTGGTAGTAGTAAGGCTTTAGAGGTTTAGGCGGTCAGGTATGCCCGAATATACTTAGGGTTACTATGGCACTAGTAGTAAGGACGTGCGACATAGTTAGTGCAGGGGTCGATTATTTTAGCATATTAGAATACTAAAACTCGGGTGCACGTTCTACTATGCCGCTCCGTATTAATATTAAAACATGCGGTAGAGCTGATTTCGATTCCGTTCGCACTCCTAACTAAAATAATATCGCTTACGAGTAAGACCTAAATAAATCTAGATAGATCTCCAGAAACTCGAGCGGAGATAAGCGAGAGTACGTATTCTTAACTATACGCGACTATAGATATATACTCATACTTTTAGTTCCTCGTAGCAGCCCGGGAGTTATACGCTATAACGAGAGACGGCGCCGAAATCTATTATTTAGTATATAAAAGTACCTCTAACCTCTACTCTCGAATATGAACTCTACTAATAATAGTAATTATTCATATAGTTAATACTAACTTAGTAGCTCCTTCTTAACCCCTAGCGACTAAAGTACTAAAATCCACGCCGACGAAGCTAGATTATACGCTCCCTCCTAAGAAGGCTACCGACCTGACTCTATCTACCTCGGGGTTCGTGCACCTACCTAAGCCCGCGATAATAGCTACTACTCTAAAGACTTCCGCTACTAGCGCTCTTAGTAAGCTGCCTATCCTAGGGACCCCTAAAGGCTCTAAAGATAGTTAAGGATAGCCTGCCCTTTCGGGTCTATCTATGCTACTGAATAAGATACTACTATTTAGCGGGGCGACTCCGAGCTCGAGCGTGAGCGAGGGTTCAGTGGATAATCGAGGTAAGTAGCTCTTCCCTTAACGTGACTCGGGAGACTAATAGTCGATTAGTAAAGAGTTTAGTCGATCGATTATTCCCTCTGCTTACTACGAAAGCTAGCCCTCTAAGCTATAATACTCTGACTAAGAAGGGTAGCGGCTTTATACCTGCTGTAGCTAAGTCTAAAGGTAAGCGCGCTGCAGAGGATGAGATAGTAGTATTAGTATCGAAGAAGGTAAAGGCGAAGCAGAAGGGGAAGGCGAAAGCGAACGTGAAGAAGTAAGGGGATCGGATATTACGGAGGATGAATAATAACTTTAAGAGTATAGCGGATAGAGGGCGAGCAGAGAGGAACTGCGTAGTATATATAATAGAATAATAGGATACGTTAAGCTACGTCGGAGGTTAGGACCTCCCTATAAGGGGCCGGTGACTAGGATAGAGTCGTAATACCTATAGTGATAGTAATAGTATTATGACTACGATAACGGTAATAGTATTATAATAATAGGAAGGTATTATCGAGACTAATGCAGGTGGATTTAGTTAGAGCTAGAGCTTCCTCTCTAATTAATACCTTTTACTCCTCTAATTATCTAGCGACTACCGCAGGGAGTCGAGTAAAGCCTAATCTACTCTATAATTCGTAATTAGGTAGCCTTTAGTCTATTCCTAATGAATTCGCCCGCTAGATCGAACCCTTCCGTAGCAGATTAGCTACCTGCTCGCCTTAAAGGTCTCGATAGCTCCGAAAGCTTCTCCTAAGGTCAGTCTCTATTATATGTCTTCTACAATTAGTTATACGTAACCTTTAAACGCCGTTTGTTTTCGATCCTTCTCTAAGATCTAGATCTAAGAGCTTTCGATCGATATTATAAATTTAATTAGTTAATTACAGTTAGCTAAAGTTAATTCAAAGTACTAAATCAGTTAATAGTTTCTTTATTATAAATCAGTCATTCGATCAAAGAGAGTTATCTTTCGATATATTATCATATAGTCTATCGCCTTAAATTCGCTACTAACTGGACCGGGTTCCCTGCCTTCCTGCGGCTACGAGGTAGTTAATATAAAGTAGGAAGTCAGAGTAAAAGTAAAGCCGAGTAAGCGCCGGTAAGAGGTTAAGGATATAACTACTTAATTATAAGCGAGGAGCCGGGTTTAATAGTCAGATAAAGATCTAAGGATCGAGGAAATAGTTAGTCAGAAAGGATCAGTAGAATACTTAGCTCGGCTATATAAGGCCCTAAGTAGTAGGAAGGTGCAAAGGAGACTAATGTCGGTATATTAAGTTAGAGTTAGAGCTCCTTATCTAATTAATAACCTCTTGCTCCTCTAATTATCTATAACTATAATAATAGTAATAGTATTATAACTATAGTAAAGGTAATAGTATTATAACCATAGTAATAGTAATTATATCATAGCTTACGTATGAGCAGCACGCGTAATAATAGTAGTTAAGTTATATAAAAGCTTCCTAGATATCCCTAAATATAATACCTATAAGGAGATCGCAGCGTAAGGCGTCAGTCGATATCGTCTACCTTAATCTACGCAAGATCTACCTAAGCGACGGACTAATAGTAAGTCGCTTATCTATCGTTAGTAAGCGTGATATAATAAGTCGTATAGCCGGACTTATTATTATTACGCTCTTACTTAGAGTTATACGCCGGTTATTAGCTAGTAGCCCCGCGAGTTCCTGAATAAAACGCAGTTAGTACTTCTCCCTTATTCCTTTGATATTCCTCACTCCCGCATACCTCTTACTATAAACCCCCTCTCACGCTTCATTATCGACAGGATACGACCGGCCGAGATTATACTAGAATATAGTACGCTTATAAGGGAATATCAGATAATAGTGCCCCCTAACCCCTATACCTACTTAGCGTTAATACTAATAAGGATAGCTCCTATAGTAAATCGTTTACTACCTGATCCTCGAACTAACGAATACCCGACCGGAAAAGATCTCTCGTATCTAAGATACCTTTCGGGCGCTTATAGAGAAGCTATAGATAACCTCGACCGTATCTTCCCGGCTGCCGAGAGACGCTACCTGCTAAGCGCTATTACTGACCCTTTTACTACTATTATACTTCCCGCTATCTCTAATCTGAGCTCTCCCTAGGATATTCACGCCCTTCCTCTTACTATACGAAGACCGAGAACCTTTACTCTCTAGCGGGCCGCCTAGTCTAAATAATACCCTTTCGAAACGTATATCTCCGGGCCTCGAGCTTGCGGATCCTATATCTTTAATTCTTACCTCTACTTATTAAATATCTACGAATTCTGTGAATCCTACTTCTGCCGATCTATCCTCTGCGGATCCTATAAATATTACCTCTACGATTCTTACGATTACTAATCTTGCGAGTCTTATAACTATAAATCCTACGAATCCTGCAGCTAGATATCCTACGAATCCTATTACTACGAATCTACTAGTAACTAACCTCCTTACTACGCCTGAACCTGCGATAACGCTAGATAGAATAATAACGCGGCCCTAGAAACGAAGAAGGATAGAAGAAAGATATTAGGCCGATCTAGTTAGAATAATAGCTCTATAATAGATAGCGAGCTAAGAGAGGATTTATAAACTAGACGCGGCAGAGACTTTTTAATAGGAGCTATAGTAGCTATATATTAAGGGGAAGAAGAATAACGCTATAGTATTATATTATATCCTAGTTATATAAATTACCTTCCTTAAGGAGTTCTTCTTTTAAAACACGTTCGGGAGGGCTTACTAATAGCGGATTCTCGAGCTACTCGATGAGATCGTGGAATACGAAGAGGTAAAGACATCTGAGGTAGTTTTAGTAGCGGAAACTATAGTAGTAAAGAATCTACTACCGGAGATATAAACCTTTTTTATATTATATACTAAGTATAAGGCGAGAGATACTAAGTAGGAGATAACTTAGGAGATTACTAAGATAATTCGCGGATTTAAGCTATACTAAGCCTTCATAGATCTATAGGAGAAAGCAGTAAGCCCAGATAAGGATAAGTTACGAAAGTTCCTCGAGTTATAAAGCTTCGCTAAGTCGTAAGGGCGTAATATTCGTAGTTATATCTTAGGCTACCTATTAAAGGAGCTAGGTATAAGACTAGATATCTTAAGCAATAAGCTATAGGTCTACTAGAGAGTCTACCTTCTAGTATAGCAGTTTAGGAAGGGTATTATAATACTTCTCCCGAAGGGGGCCCTAAGTTAATAAGTAGCTAATTCTTAACCTCCGCTCGTAGCACTTCTAATAGCTCTAAGATCTATAAGATTAGCACCCAGAAAATGCAGCGGATTACTAAAGTCCTCTTCGACGCCTTCCCGGGATCGGTTAACGTATACGTAGCTATAGAGTATCTGATTCTATATATCTTAAAGGAGCCCGGTATAAAGTTAATAGCGCTATAAACGTCGCGAGAGGTATATCAGCTAAGCCTCTCTCTACTTAAAACCCTTAGCCTACTCTAAGGCGGAGGAAAGAACTCTAGCGAAGCAGGTTCTCTCTAATAATAGCTATATATATACTATTATTATTATTATATAGAAAGTATTACGGATATAGGCGGGTGCTGCAATACGATATAATCGCGATCAGGAAACAGTTGCTATAGTAATATATATTCGGTTTCGGCCGTAATAGTCTATAGTAAATTAGAATAGCTTCTCAGGGAAATCAGGTTTATTATTATATAGCTAGTCTCCGACAGTCGCCTAGTAGATACAGGTATACCCTAGTGTTTTAGCATATTAATATATCTAAATATTAAACTACTATATTATCTCTACTTAGTATCCTACTAGTTTAAAAATTCCTCGTCTTATACTATACGTTACGTTCCCGTTATCTGCTTTATAATACTAAAAGCCGTAAAAGTAAGAAGAAAGTCAGCTTCGAGTAGTCAGTCGAGGAAAGATAGAGTGCAGACCTCGTCGAGTAAGTCTATATCGCGTAGTTAATCAGGAAAGATCCTAATAGGGCTGATAGATCGCTTTATTATAGTATTACGTAATTATCTGATCGAAGGTCGCGTGCTAATTTAGGGTAGAACTCCTTAAGTAGCCTATCGATAGCTCCGTCGTCTGCTTCTTACGCGACCTCGAACGAGCATACTTATAATATAGTAAGGACTTGTTAGGCGGCCCCTATCTTACTTTCTATAGCGACTCTGATAGAAGATAGAGAAAGGTATATAGGATACTCTAGCTATCAGAGTCGGTCGAGTGATAAGCTTACTATAATTAACTCGCTATTATTAGGCGCTAGAAGAAGTAGAGAGATATCTTCAATCGGAGACTCGGGTTTAGCTATAATTAAATCCCTACTACCGGAAGCTAGGAGTAATATTAAGGCGTCTATAAGCGGAGACTCGGGTTTAGCTATAATTAATTCCCTACTACCGGACGCTAAGAGTAGTATTAAGGCATCTATAATCGGAGACTCGAGTTTAGCTACGATTAATTCCCTGCTACTAGACGCTAGGAGTAATATCGAGGCAGCTTTAATCGCAGGCTCCGGTCTTACTACTATTAATTCCTTACTACCGGACGCTAGGAGTAGCGTCGAGATATCCTTAATCGAGGACTTAAGTTTCGCTACGATTAAGTCTCTCCTACTAAGAGTAAGGAATAATATTAACGCAAGATTAGCTAGGGACTCGGGTTTCGCGATAATCGATACTCTACTACTAGCAGCGAGAAGTAGTAGTAAGGCGGTATTATTCGCGGACTATATCTCGACTCCTAGACGATTAGAATAACTAGTAGACTATAACCCTACGATCGCCTTGCTATTACTATCTCTAAACTCGAAATACTTTACTACCTAATAAATATCGCGTTTCGATTCTTCAAGCTACGAGCGAGTAAAGTAGTAGTAATTAAGGAGAGATAAAGTAGAGAGTCCCTTAGACAGAAAGGGCCGCCGAGATCAGTATACGTTCTATTAGAATAATAGAAAAGTGAAGAGAGAGAGTTCCTAGGAATAAATAAATAAGGGCACGTTAATCGGAGATATCTCTCGGGGCGAGCTAATAGAATTATAGATATAGGGGAAGCTTCTATAGACTACGAGAGTAACTGTGAGATAGTAGACTCTCTAGGCGAACTAATAGATATATTCGATAGACCTAAGATAGACTCCTCGTAAGATAGGTATAACCGGAATATACTAAACCTCCTTTAATAATATAATATATAAGAATAGTCCGAGGAATACTACTGACTAGCGGATATTATCCGATACTAAACCTAGGCGGAGATCTTAGGCTATATAGACTAATAATATAGCTGGGAGGAGATTAGCTATAATACTGCTGCAAGGGATAATTATTACCTACTAGACGCTATATACGAGAATATTAAGGGGTTTCCGAGTGATATAATTAGACTCGGATTTAATAGTCTTCGGGGGAACTAAGGGGTAGTAGCAAGGTAAGTCCTGCCCTCGGCGGAAGTAATTAAGGAGCTTTTCACTAGTATTCAAGATAAGAGCTCCGGAGTAAAGAATATATACTTATACTTTAAGGAGCTAGCGCAGACATTTCCTAGGATAAGTATAGATATTAATAGCACGATTACGTTTCCGGTTTCAGTAAGAGCGTTTCAGGGAGAGCTTTACTATTACCTGACTTTCTAGTTTACGCGTAAGATCATAAGCGATATAAAGATCAAACGAAGTATTTATTACGAAGATAATAAGGGAACTTTAAGAGCAGCGACTCTTTAGCTATAATAAATCCTATACGTATATATCAGCGGGATCTAAGGGATTCATAATTATATAGTCTATATATTCTTACCTTATCTTTATAGGTCAGATATTCCCTTTAAGAGCCTAATAGAAGTCTAGATATAAGCCTTCACAGATAGCGTTATACTTAAGAGTATCTTCGACTATATCCTAAATATAGCTACTTAATATATCCTACTAACTTAGCTAACGAGTTAGTTAAATACTATAGCGAAAGCGAACGAAACCCGAACAGGGGCGCAGGATTCGATAGTAAGATAACACTAGACTTACGCTATCTAGTCTTAATACCTCGAGGCGATCTAGATAATAATATAAAGCTATACGTAAGAAGCCGATCTATAGGATTTCTCCGATACCTTTCTTTATATAATAAGTAAGGGTTATAAGTTATAATTCTAAAGCTAGGATTCGTTCCCTATAGTTATGGCTAAGTTCTATAATAAGCTCGATACTATCTTCGATTAGAGGTTCCTATAGCACGAAGAACTATATATAGATATAGCGATAGAGATCTGCCTAAGCGCACTTATAGAGGGGATATCTGATTAAGGAGAGGCTTAGGTATACTTATAGAAATAATATTATTTAGAGAGGTTTCTCGAAAATATATACGTCGAGCCGGTCGAGAGAGTAATATAGTATTATAATATCAAGTTCCTATATAAGATAGTAAATATAATATATATTCCCGCAAAGAAATCGTGGATCTATACTATAGGCTTATAGTACTTATAATACTATATAATAGAGAAGGAGATTATAAATACCGGCACGATCTATCCCTTTTAGAATAAGAGTATATTAGAGCTCTACTTCGACTAGACGACCTAATACTCGGCAGCATTAGATAGGAAATAAGCAAGGAAGAAACAAGAGACTATTAAGGAGGCATATCGGAACTCGAAGAAGCGAGTACGTATTACGTATCGTAATACTCGTAATCAGGCGTTAGCCCTACGCTTAGAGTATCGCGTTAAGAGTATAGTCCTCTTAGTCTATATAGATAAGTATCAGAGACAAGAGATAGATCGAGGGCGCAGGTTATAGCTACTATAGTAGTCGAAGACACCCTTATTTATATAGGCGATAGAAACCCCTAGGTTCTGCGATTATATACTAAGTAATATTTAAAAGCTATATACGCTATTCGAGGCGGTAGTAATAATAGCACCTAGTAATAGGATTATTAAAGGCCGGAGTTATCTACTATATACCCTACTTTAGTACTTTCGCTACTTCTTCTCCCGCAGTACGTTAGAGATAGTACTAAGCCTCTAGTACTAAAAGTATATATCGCAGAGGACCGGGAGGTAGCGATATAGTCTAGCGTTCGAGAGGACCTTATCATAAATAGGCTATAGCTAGTAGAGTTCGGTAGTAGACTGGAGGCGCCTCTAAGTTACAGAGGAAATAAAACCTTACTTTATAATAAAGTCTTCAGATATCTTAAGTTTTAATTAAAAGACGCGTAAGGTCCGACGAGTAGCTTAAGAGCTAGATAATATTCTTAAGGTTCTCCCTAAGGCGATAGAAGGGCCGAAGCTTAACGACGTCTTATAGCTACTTAGCTATTTATATTTCAGAAGGTATCGCTAAGAGGTCTTATAAAGTCTACTTAAGGAGGTATATCTAGGAAAATCTAATATTAGGAGTAAGATTAAGGAGGATAAGATTCGCTTTTATAAGTCCGACCTAACTAATTACTTCGGGAGGCTATATTTTATATCGGGGAATAAGATAAGAGTAAAAAACCTAAGAGCTATCTTCGACTAGTTATGATTAGCTAATAGGTCATAGAATTATACGCATTTCGAAGCGAAATAATACCGGATAATATATAGTAAAGTAGATAGGGCGCTTCGCGCATATCTAACGATCTAAGACTAATAGAGGCAGGCGTTCTTTATAGATTTCTTTCGGTTCTATTTAGTAATACCTCTTCTAGATAAGAATAGAACGCTACTATTAACAGCAAAGTATATAGGGTAGCGCATTTAGTAGTTAGTAGTAGAGAGGAGAGGGGTTTTCGGGTGGGAGCGGCTAGAATATAATAAGATAGCGCCCCTACTATACCCTGAATCGCTCTCGATGATAAAGGAGCGAATACTAAGGTTTTTAAGGCCTTAAAGAGGGTTTCGGTATACTAGGATACTGAAAGAGGGCGGCGAGGCGTACACTAGGAGTTAAGCGCTAGGGAAGTTAAGAGAGAAACATAGTTCTGATATCGGATAAGTTATACTAGTATTTCCTCTTACGATAGGGCTATTATAAGGCTCGTAGATATATTAGGGGGGAATAGATTTCCTCTAGCGATAGTGCTATCGTAGGGCTCGTTATAACATTAGTAGAAGGTGGATTTTCCTTATAATAAGAGTACTATCTTAGGAATCGTTAATATATAAGTGGAAGATAGATTCTCTTTATAACGAGAGTACTATTATAGGACTTATTAATATATTAGTAAAAGGGGGATTTTCCTTATAGTAAGAGTACTATTATAGGACTTGTTAATATATTAGTAGAAAGTGGATTTTCCTCGTGATAATAGTACTACTATAAGGCTCGTTAAAATATTAGTAGAATATATAATTATGACGGGTATCTTGTTGTCGAATAGATATATATGAATCTATATTGCCTAGTCTAGTCTATAGCCTAAGTAACGATCTCTCTTATCTCGGCTATATATAAAGTGAAGACGCAGAGTACGCTAAGCGATAAGTAAGTATAATATAATATATGAAATTATTAGCTCTAGTAAGCTATACTTCTAGAGGTATACGAGACTACGGAATAATAAGTTAGACTTCTACTACCTCAGCGAATACCGCGTCTTCTGGAAATCCTTCCCTCCTTTCCTTATCTATTATAGCGTTTTCCCGGTACTTCCTATTATCTATTATCCGGGCAGGTATATATATTTTGTCCTCTATACCGCCGTCCGCTATCTCTACGTCCGAGGCGTCCCTTACAGGTTCTAAAACCGATCTTATAATCTCCTCGTCAGCCGACTCGTACTCCTATAAGAATACTATAGCTTCTAGCTCCTTTACTATCTCCTCGTCCGGCACCTCTTCTGACGCTCTATCTAGATCCCTATTAGCCTCTTCTCTAGGTATATTACTATCGCTGAGCTATAGAGCGTTAAGAGTAGCTATAGGAAAGTATCTGCTAATTAACTTCTCTAACTTCTCCCCTAAGGCCTTAAGCTTAGGATCGAGATAAAGCTTATATAACTTAGTAATACGCAAGATCTAGTAAGCTTTACTACGCAGACGAGAATCTCTATGCTTATAAAGCGCCTTAAAGTTAAAGTACTAACGCTTTAAGATACCGTCGAGTTCGCGCTAAGCCTCTTCGTTCATATCGCTGTCTAAATAACCTATATATATAGTCATAAGACCTATAGTAGCGCCCCAGATGCCTTCCCGAGTAGTAAACGCCCTACTGAAGAGGAGGCCGGTATAAATAGTAAATATAGTATGAATAACGCTAAGAGGAAAGAATAAGGCATATTCCGAAGTTTAGTAAAGAATAACTAGGTTTTCTAATTCGGCGGTAATAAGAGCGAGAGGGGCAGATGGATAGCAGAGTAAGGTAGCGATATTTATTTTAGTAAGGAGCGCAAGAAGCTATAGCTTCTCATACTTACCGGAAAGTGCAATAAGCCTAGTAAATATAGTATCGATATAGAAGGCTACGATCTAGTTAGTAAATCTAATATAAGCAGTACAGGGGATTATATCCTAGCTAGTAATATAGCGTCCGAGGCGAGGGGGAAGGGTAAGGCTAAACTTAGCGTTCTATAACGATATATCGATAAGAGCAGATATAAGAGCGCTAGTCTCAACTAGTTAGGATATGAGCTTTAGTATATAGTAGTTAATATCGCGGAATAGCTAGAGGTCCTTACTCTAGCTTCTATCCTCATTTTCGAAGAGCATGATAATATCCTCCTCACTCTCTATTAAATCTATAATCTAGTCCCAGAGTGCACTATATATAAGTTCCTAGCCCTTAAGGCATAAGGCCTTAGTAAATATCTTCGGGGTGCCTATATTCTAAGATATTTTAGTATATAAGATTCCGTTAGATACGATTCCAGCGTTTATAAAAGTAGCGTTATAGATATTCTTTCGCGCGGATAGATATAAATTAAATAAAATAGTAAAGGCGGACAGGAGGAGTTCCCTAGTAAGATTAGTAATATCGCGAGGGTCGTAGGAAAGCTTACTATTACTACTTGAGAGCTCGGGATTTCTACTGAGCCTCGCGGTTATAGCGCTTCGATTCTTCGTCTGAAGCTATTAGTCTCTTATATATAGAGGCCCTACGCGACGCTATAGAAGGTTATTTACGTTTTGAAATTGGATTTAAACATAAGGTAAGATATTAATAGCCTTTCGCTACCCGGGCGTGATATAATAAGAGGTCGACTATAGTAGTTATTTTGTGTTTCGGAATAGGATTTGCGAAAGGAATATTAGATAGAAAGTTTAAGTATATTAGTATACTAAAATAATAGGCGCCCTATCGCGCGCGAGCTATCTTACGATAGTAAACAGGGTATACACGGCTGTAAAACGCGCTTATAGGAGATATAAGGTGCACGGATTATAATATGCTACTAAAACTAAAACAGTATAACTAAGGCGGGATCTAAGAGGTAGTAAGTATAGTAAATAGAGGAATAGTCGAGATAAACGTAAACTTACGCTTTATATAAGCGAAGGTAATACGGATATTAGATATAATAAAAGATCAACATTATAGTAGTATAGAGATAGATATGTTAAGAGAAAGTATTCACTAGACTTAATTACTAGCTAGTCTACCACGAGGTCTATTCTAAGCAGGTTCGCCTATATCGATATTCTCGATAACTTCCCCTAGGTAAGTATTAGACTCTATCCATAAGATACTCTATAGTAATAAGTTCTTAATAGAACTCTTAGGTTTTAGTAAGGGTATTCCTAGGGGGGCAGATAGCTCCTTCGATAAGGGTATAGAGGTTATAAGCGAAGGTTAGAAGAGAGGAGCCGGAAGTAATATCGTCTGCGATACGGTAATTAGAGGTGCGAGAGGCGGTACGGAACTACTAAGAGGAAAGGGTACTACTAGTAATTAGAGGAAGTAGAGAAATAAAGACCGATTACTTATAAGCAGGAGCGGGAGTAAGTTAGAAAGTATTATAAATAAGTAGCGGATTAGTTGCTATACTAGTTAGGATATTTCATAAGATATAGATAGAGGTGCTTTATATACCTAAAAACATAATATAATAGAGCGTAAGAGCATCGGAAGAGAAGTAGAGATAGATAGCAGCAGCCGCGAACTAGTTCGAATTAGCCTTAGAAAATCACAACTAGAGAGAGTCTTAACTTCATAACGAAGTTCTTCTAAAGAGAGCTTGAAACCTATCTTAAGTAGCGCTTTTAGGCGATAGAATAAGTATCGAAGCGTAAATAATAGACAAGGAAGAGTATTTATCATAGGAATTCGGTCGAGGGCTAAGTATTCCTAGTAGTAATATAGAATATAGCGTGACGTTACTATAGTAACAGCGCGCTAGCGTGTTTTAACATATCTATATACTAAAATATCCTAAGTCGTATATTAGACGGCGGATCTTCTAGAGATAGTAAATATTAACTAAGATACTGATACAACGCCGGCACAAGGATATAACAAGCTATATAATTACGTAGACTATACCCTACTTAGTCAGATTATAGAGCGAATTAGTATAAGAGATTCCTGCCCCTAATATAATTTATACTATAATAGCAAGAAGAGGAAAGGGCCAAGCGAATGAGGTCGCGGGAAAGAGATACGTGGCTTCACTCCAGAATAGCATTCGATACTCATTCGTATAGTACTATAGCTTCAAGGGAGTTTAGCACGCGTATAATAAAGGCTTTCAATTCGACCTTACCCGCTAATCCGAGCTCGATATCTGCAATAATCCTATAGCTCGCACATATATATCCGGACGACGCCCTCGATAAGGTATTTATCTTATTTCCGCTTCTACTATCAGAGATCCGCCGTAAGATCTAGAAGTGCGCGATAGCTTTCCAGATTAATATAGTCCGAGTGCGTTCCGCTAGTATTAGTTCTACTCTCGATACCTCCTTGCTACGATTTGTCGTGCTTTAAAGGCCGATCCTCCTTATGCTTTATATAGATAGTCGATTAGTATACCTCGAGGTATATAAGTATACTCAGGAGATATAGTATAATATATATTTTCGGATGGATATAGATATATTGAGCTTGATCTTAAGGTCCTGTAGGGAGTATATGGAGATATTGCGAATAATAAAGACTAGATTAGCTATAGGACTTAGGCGCTTAGAGATCCTATTTCGTATTTACTTTACTTATAAGGATAGCAGGATAAGTAAAGGATATAACTAGGAACTAGATAAGAGCGGATTTTTAAAGACTTTAACTGCGTTTAGGAACCTAGTAGCTTTATACTTTATTATAATTAATAAGGAGAGATCAGTCTAGGCTCGAAGCAAGAGATATACGAAGGAGGCAGTAGAGAAAGCGTGGAAAAGGGAGTTTAAGAGAAGAGTAAAACCTCCTAGGGTATTTCGAATATTAATATCTCTTCGCCTAGCGGAGGAGTATACGTATATCTCTAGACTAGTAACTTGCTGGGCGCGGGTATTATAGCGAAGGGTAGATAGATAATTAGAGCGAAAGAGAGGTTTACTATAGTTCTTAAGGCGAAAATAATCCTGCTTAGCCTACGATAGAGGTAGGGAGTCTATACTATCCTCTTTATACGATTCTTAGCTTATGAAGTAAAGTAATAGCTAGCTACCTTATTTCAGATAATAGGTCTAGAGTAAAGGTTACTTATAGAGGAATTATGAAGTATATTTTTATCACGTATAAAGAATCTTACTTATAGAGATAAGACTTCTTCTATAGTTTTTAATCTTATAAAGATAATAGATAATATAGACCTATTTAGATAGGTAAGGGATATAGGCCTAAAGCTAAGGGTAGGTATCCTCAGATAACTTGGGAAGCTTATAGTAGGCTGATGTAGGGATATAGTTAATTAGAGGTTATCTATAGATTAGAGTAGTAGTAGTAGCTATCAGTAGTATAAATATAGATAGGGTTCTTAGTATAGAGGAATATTAATAGCTTAACAATAGAAGGGGGGCGAGAAAGAAGAATCATAGGGATAATTTTCGAGATTTTTAATACTCGAATATTTTAAGATAAAAGAAAGATTAGGATTTTGATTATATAGAGTTAAAAGTAGATTATTAAGAGGTTTAGGGGTATATAGCTGAGAATTAACCTTACGGGTAATAGAGAGTAGTTAATATTAGCAGGACTTATAGGGTAGGAATTTCGATAGTAAAGAGGGTATTAATATAGAAGAGTAGCTATAGGTATCATAATTAGAGGGTAAGGCTTTATATAGTAATTAATATACTAGTATAGTATTTACTGAATAGAGAAAGGGTTATAATAGCAGGGATAGTAGTAGAGTAGTTACTAGCGAGAGAAGGGTTTCGAGGATAAGAGTCGAGTTATAATAATTAAATAAAAAATAGGGATAAGTAGTAATAACAAGTATAGTATAAGGGTATTTGCTATAAAAAATAGATAGGTAAAGATAATAGGAGTTCTTATAGAGAGATTACTTT
>FJUW01000074.1:29864-311005 GCA_900074885.1 Rhynchosporium graminicola
TATAAATATATTATAATAAAGTAGATCACGAGTCGAAACGCGATATTAAAGATTAATTACTATTATATTTTAAATAAAGTAATAGTTATTAAGTGATCTATTAAACATCGAGAAGATTAAATATAAGTATATATATACTCTTCTTATTAGATAATAAGATTATTTATAATCTTTTTTATAGATTAAAAGATTATCTTTAATTCTTTATACTTAGTTTTCAAAGCTTAGTAATTATTATATTATATAGAAAAGACATTCGCTTTTATTCAAAGGCTTAGATATGAGATATTATGATATAGATCTAGTTATATATATTCTTCTTATAATAGATATACCTATGATTTCATGTTAGACTATTATATATAATATAGTAAGAAGCTAATATGTATATTATCTAGTTGAAGATTTTAAATCATATAAGAATTAATTATATATCATATAATATATAATCGAATTATTACTAAATACTTCTTTCTTATATATTATAAATATATATAGATAATATATTATATTTTAAAATATATATTATAGCTAGAATCTTGTCGAAAGCTTATAGTCTATCTATAATATAGATTAGACTACAGAACTATTCTATAAGTATAATAGAAATTACATAATAATCGTATTATAGTCTGGTATATCTCCTATGACATAAAATAGGTCATAAAGCTATCCTCTTAGTATAACAGGAAACACGTTATAGTCCTGAATATATAGTATGACTGGAATCATATTATAGTCTAGTATACCTCCTATGATATAGAATAGGTTATAAAGCTATCCTCTTAGTATGATAGGAAACCTATTATAGTCCTGAATATATAGTATAACTGGAATCGTGTTATAAGCTAGTATACCTCCTATAATATAAAATAGGTTATAAAGCTATCCTCTTAGTATAATAGGAAACTCGTTATAGTCCTGAATATATAGTATGACTAGAATCGTATTATAGGCTGGTATACCTCCTATAATATAAAATAGGTTATAAAGCTATCCTCTTAGTATAATAGGAATCATATTATAATCCTGAATATATATTATGACTATAAATCTATTATAGGCTAGCAATTTATCTGTGACCTAGAGTAGATCATGAAACTATTCTCTTAGTATAATAGAAGTTACGTTATAATTCAAAATATCTAGTATTACTAGTGTGCGAAAAAATAATTAAATTAATTGATTATTAATCGATTAAATCGATTAAATTTAGATTAGATTAGATTAACTGATTTCGACCTTTAATTAGATTAAGACCTAAACTTAATCGATTAGTTAATCGATTAACTTTTGATTTATTAGAGGAAATTCTAATATATTCTTATATCTTCTTATATATCTCTTTATCTCTATAATTACTCTATATTAAAGAAATTCTCCGCGTTATTAACTATCTCTTCTAGCTCTTCTTTTTCCTCTATATCAGCTATAAAACCCTAGCTCTTTAAGAGACTAATAGTCTCGAAAGTATCTCTTTTAAGCCTATTTCTTAGCTTATTAATAATTAGAGCTCCTAAGCTAAAGAATCTTTCGGAAGCAGCAGAAGTAGCCGGAATTTGAAGATATTTCCGTGCTAATAGAGATAATACCGGGTATTTATCTTTATTAATAATATATTATTTATAAGCTAGTATTACTAATATAATAGTTGTATTTGATTTATAATAAGAGTTTCTAGCTACTTCGACTTCGTATTTACGTCTGATTTCACCTCGCGGGAGCTAGGCTTAAAAAGGTAGCGTAAGCGAGACCTTAGACCTAACTAGATATAGTGCGAAAATACGAAAGTTAATCGATTTTTAATCGATTAAATTAATTATAATTAGATTAGATTAGATTAACTATAAATTTCCTTTAATTAGATTAGATTAAGAGGTAATAATCTAATCTAATCTAATTATTTCGTATACTGAGTATCACTAGAGTCCTGTTATATAGGATGACTCACGATATGACGTAGTCCTAGTCTCGGGTTAATTCCCTTACTATAATAGACTTTATATTATAGCTAACGGAGGGCAATATAACTAGAAACTTGCGATAAGATATATACGTAATATAATAAGAATATGATTAATACCTTATGCGTTAAGTAAGATAAAAACTCTCTTATAATATAAGAGATATGATATAGCTAAGAGCTTATTATATACTATAATACTAAGTAATATATTCATATAATTCTAAGACTTCATAATATAGGTAGTATATAATATACTTAGTATCCTATTATAGGCGTATTCCCTATTATAACACGGATCATATCACGGAATTATTTTCAGTATAATAGAAGTTAGACTATAATTAATAATATAAAATATAACTAATATTCTTTCTTAAGCTCTTATCCCTGATAGAATATGAATCTTATCCGAGACTGCTTTTCGGATATAATCGAAACTATCTTATTATCTTTAATATATAATATATCTCTGACTTAAGTTCTATTATTACTTATATTTAGTATATAATATAAATACGATTATAAGTAAGTCTTCTGATATTATAGAGCTCTTTATATAAGGATTAACTTTAAAATAATATAGAACTACTACGAGATCTTGCGTTTATATAATGAGATAATAGAAATAGATAGATCAGAATATATACTTATAGGTTATAGTCTTAGGCTTAACTAGATCTATCTAAGGCTTCCGAACTAGTCCTACTTAATAAGTACAGAGAAGTAAGTTAAGGTATCGTAAAGATATAAGAAATATCCTATTTTAAGTCGAGAGTATCTCTATAAGATTACTTAAGTTATATACTTACTTTCCTTCGTAAGAAGCGTAATAGCAGAGCGATACCCTTAATATAACTAGACAGAGAAAATAGCTATTTATTCTTAGTAGAAGAAGAATATACTAGGATAGATTTCCTCCTTCTACTATATTAAAAAGCAGATTTAGATAGCTTTAATTCCTAGGTAGAAAGGGAGAGAATCCTTATATATTCGCTATTAGATAATAAAAGCCGAGTTAGAACTCGCAGCTTTTAGATAATAGATATAATAATATATATATATTCGTAATATAGATTAGGGTTCACTTTAGGAAACTATATACTATAAGTTATAAGCTATAAAATATTAGGAGTTATTTCGTAGATTATAGAAGGCTTTAAGGTAATCTATTTACTAATTATAAGGAAAGGGACTACTACTTTATAATTACTATCTTAGCCTGAAGTCTCCGAAACTAAGGTAAGAGCGCCTAAAGCTAGAGTAAGCTAGATCCGTTACGTAAAAAGAAGAGGCGTTAATCCAGTCGAGAAGCAGAGTACCTTCTTCCTCTTAAGCGATCTAACTAGCTAATTCTAAGCTACCTTTAGTAAAATCTACTATAAACTCACCCCTTTCCGCGAATAAGCTTTTCTATAACGCGATAGTTAGTATATCTCTACTCGACGCGTACTTAGTAATTAAGAGGCACTAGTAGAAGCCTACTTACCCTAGGAGCCTTCTTAAGCTACTCTAAGCGGAGGTATTATCGTAAACGTAGCGGACCGACTTAGCCCGAAGTCTGCCGAAGCGCTACTTTTAAATAAGGAATTCTAGAAGAAAGTTATAGAACTCTAGAGTAATAATATAATTACTAAAAACCTATACCTCTTCGTATAATACTAGGTAGCAGGTAAGAGCATTAAGAAGTAGTAATATAAGATCGATTAGCCCGGAACTTACTTAGTTAATATATATCTGGATAACCTCTAGCTTCTCCTCGGATAAATCGAGCTGATAAGGAATACTCCCTAGTAAGCTACTATATATAGTAATATCGAAGTATCTAGAGGTAGCGGTAAGAAGAGCTCGGTTAGCAGAGATACTCTATACTATAGGACTAATATTAAGTACGATATATACGTTATAGCGTTAGATACTAGCTACTATAAGAAGAGGATAAGTAAGGTAAAGGGAGGTAGACGTATAGCTTAGCCCTATACTTCGTATAAGCGATCCGCTTAATAGCTAAGTTATAATATACCTTATTATTAGAGTCGTTAGAGTCAGCGGAGAGAGTAAGAGGCGCGATAAAAGGAATCCTTATATAATCTTTCGTAATCTTATATTTATTATACTCTAAGTACTTAGTGCAGAAGTATTACTAACTTAGGACGCACTTAGTAGTATAAGGATCTATAATAAGGAAGAAGTAAAATATAAATTATAAGTAATAATCATATAGTTATTCGGTTCTTCGTATAGATACTAAGGGATATAAGGTAAGGTATAAATCTAGGAAGAAGGGGATCGAGGGAAATTCGTAGCTCTGCGCCGAAGTTAGTACTTAGAGAGGTAAGCAGAAATACGAGGCTTAGAATACAGTTAGTATATTAACTTATTAAAATATAATATTATAATATAAGTTCTATTATTAGTTATTCCTCGGATAGAAGCTAAGAGAGATAAGGGGGATATAGGGCCTAGGATACGTTTAATATACTAATATATCTAAATAAATCTATTATAATATAATCCCGGTTATAGATCCTTTATTAGTCTTATATAATTTTCGAATAGCGTAGAATTTAGCGCGAGATATAAGATAAGCATATCTATCTAGGGTTATAGTTTCGGAGTACTACTATACGTAACTCGTAGATTAAGAGGAATCGGGTTTACTTATCTTTATAATAGTAGAAGATAAGTATACTATTTACCTTCTCGGGCTAGGCTCGGAGGAGGCTCTCTTAGGCTCCTATTAACTATAGCGACGAAGACCTCGTATAATGCTACTAGTAGAGACTCTACCGTAGGAACCTAGTAGTCCTAGGGCTCTGCTTCTAGTATAATAGTATCGAGGATCTTATTATAGTACTTTACTTTACTACTCAGTCTAGCTACGTGATAAGCCTAGTACTTACCGTAATAAGTAAGTTATTATAAGATATAATATAAAGTATAACCCGAGGCTTATTATTAGATTTTAATACTTTAATAAGTTATTATAAGAGAAGGGTTTATCTATAACTAAAAGCTAGTTATAAGTTCTAATAATATTTATATAGATTTATTTAGGCAGGAATCGTCTACCGTTAGGTATAAAAGTATTAGAGTAGCTTATTATAAGTTATAGGATATCCCTAATGAGATTATATTATAAGATCTATAAGCTATCATATACGCCTCGTTCCGAAAGAGGGTTTATCTATCTTATATACGCTTTCTACGATCTAATTACTTAAGCTAGTAAATTTATCTTCCTTTATCTATATAAGGGCGAAGAATTCGTTATAGCTATTAGAATCGCTATCCTTATTTATAAGGTTATCTAACTCCTCCTTACTTCTAAGTCTAATATCTGCTCCTCCTTCCTAGCTAGTAATAGCTATATTATCCTCCTTCTTACTAGTATCCTCCTTACTACTATCCTCCTTATTACTATCCTCCTTATTCTTATCCTCTTTACTCTTAACCTCCTTAGGAGTTAAGCTAAACAAGAGAGTCTCCTCGGGACAGAGTATATTATAGTACTCTAATACTAAATTACTAATATTAGTTCCTCTTAGAAAGGGATCGATAATTAATATAAGAGCTTAATTATAGACTAAGCGAACAGCAGTAAGAAAGCTAACTTAGTAGGTAACTACTAAGATCTTAGTAACCTTCTAGATACTTATCGACTTTAAATTATACTATATTAGTACCTACGAGTAGGTTTTAGTATATAGAGATACCGAAAGACTTATAAGGTAAGGATCCGAGCCGGGACTAAGGTAAGTACTCTAAGGCTAAAGTTTTTATAGAGAAGAGATACGAGTTATATATCTTAAATATAGTTATATAAGATAATAATCTTACGAGAGATATTAAGTTAAGCTTCTAAGAAAGTTAAGATTAATATCTTCTATTTACGACCTTAGGACGTAACGTATCTATATAGGGCTAAGTAGTCTCTTAAGTCGCTATCGAGATTAAGCAGGAGTATATCTAAGTATAGCTTAAGGAGATACTTATTAATAAGTGCGATAATACTAGTAATAAGGGTAAGCGTCTCGATAGCGCTCTAAGATAAGGCGTAGGCCCTATAGAACTATCGGAGTGAAGGCGGAAGGTTAGTATTAGCTACTAGCCCACGAGTAGCAATAGAAATAGAGATAAGAGCCTTAGACTCCTCTGATACTTACTAAGCGCGAATAATACTAGCTGCGCGATTACGACTAGTAATATTAAAGATTATTACGAAAAATATTATCGCGATAGACTAGATCTTATTAGGCGTGAAGCTAACCTTACTAGTAATATTACCTTTCTTAAAGTCGAATACGACCTCTATTAGCACGCTAATAAACTCGAGCTATAGCTACTATATCTGCTCTCCCTAGATGTTATTAGTAATAGCGAATTATACTAGCGCTTTTTTCGCTAGTAAAAAGGAGGTAGCTTTCTTCTTCTTCTTAGAAAGGGTTATTATAGCAGAGGATATAAGCTTTAGTAGGCCGGAAGAAGGACTAGAGGAGCTAGATAGTAATAGGGAGAAGCTAGACTCCTTTATCTCGGGATTATACTTAGCTTAGATCTTAGCGAATTTCTTCTCGAGGGAGTTAAGTAAGAGATCTTTAAAGGAGGGACTCGAAGGGGGCGGATCGGCAGTAGTAAAATCGGGTTAAGAGGGGGCAGACATATCGATACCGTATCTTACGGCGCTCTCTCCTAAGATAGCGATAGCGTATCGGAATTTATTAGTAAGCGTATTCTTATTATTAAAGTCCCGGATCGCTATAGCTATATCTACTAGATACTAGAAAAGTTAGTTCTAAGGAGTCTATATATAGCGCTACGACTTATACTATCTATCTAAGCTTAGGCTCTAGGGGTAAATAAGGTAGGAAGTAAAGGGTTCAGTAGAGCTAATATCGTAATTATACGCTCTGCGAGATAGCTATAAGTAGAGTAAAAGTATAGATATCGCAATTAGTATAAGTAGTATAATCGGGATCTAGGTAATATAGATAGTTAAAGAAGAGATAGAAGATAAAAAGCGGAGGATAGATATAAGAGATAGTAGAGGAGGGGGAATATAGTTTATTAACTCCCGATAGCACGGACCCCTTTTATTAATATATAAGTATTACTAGGTATAAATTCTCACTAGGTAACTACCCTACTTATATGACGATATACGAACTACTTTCCCTACCTAGGTTTTAATATATTAATATACTGAAACACTTATAATAAACGGAATAGTACTAATCTCATAATCTAACCTACGATTAAAAGCGCGATATCGATATTATATCTATAATAATAGACTATCGTACTTTAACTTTCTAAGCGGCTTTAACCTTAAGCCCGACTACTACTATTAATATAAGCGAGAACGAACGTAATCTTATTAAGCTCTTAGAGTAAGTAAGTGCCTTTCTATCTAGAGTATACTAAGTATAATACTAACTACTAAAGTTCCGTGCGATTATCTAAGAGATCTTCTCTTATAGGGCTAATAATACTATATACTTATTCCGGATCCTAATAGAGAGTATATAGATTTCTAACCCTTTAGCTTACTCTAGCTAATATTATTTAGTCGCCTTTCGCGCTCCCGCCGGCTTAGCTATAGAGCTATCTAGCTAGTAATCCCTAGCTAGCTTATTAATCTTCGCTAGCTTAACTAACTACTTAGTTATATCTCTCTGATCCTACAGATAGCCTCGTAGTGTAGTATCCGAGTCCGAGGCCCGGATCGAGCGAAAGCTCTATATATACTTATTTATATATTTCTAGCTTTACTACTAACTTTCTAATTATACTAAGCTAGATATAAAGTATCCTAGGGTCGCCCTTTACCTAGAACCCCACTACTGAAAGCGAGATAAGGGACGAGCGAGAGGATATAGAATACCCGGATATCGACTTCTTATATTAAATATAGATAAGCGCTAAAAGCAAGAGTAATAATAGAAATAAGGGATTTTATAAGGAGATAATAATTACGATATAAGATAAGATAAGAGCGAAAGTTATAGACTATAGATAATAGCCTATCGATAATACCTCTACGTTTAATATAAGACCGAAATATAATAGTACTACGTGAAATAAAAGGATTCGGTAAGACTATAACTCCTCCCTATATAGGGGTAATCCGAAAGCAAGGCGGCGTCTGCGTAGCGATATAAGGCGAGGTACCTATAGGGAGGTTAAATAACCTGGAGGTAATATAAAGCTTAACCTGAAGGTATTTAGCTTTAGAGTAATAATAGAAGTTTAGTTATTAATAATAGTATACCTCTTTATTAATAATAAGGATATAGTTATAGTTTAAAAGCGCCTTTAGAGTAATAACAGAAGTCTAGTTATTAATAGTAATATACCTCTTTATTAATAATAAGGATATAGTTATAGTTTAGAGGTACCTTTAGAGTAATACAGAGGTTTAGTTATTAATAGTAATATACCTCTTTATTAATAATAAAGATATAGTTATAGTTTAGAGGCGCCTTTAGAGTAATAATAGAGGTTTAGTTATTAATAGTAGTATAACTCTTTATCGATAGTAAGGATATAGTTATAGTTTAGAGGCGTCTATAAATACTAGCTATAATATAGGAGTTATTAGAAGATAAGTCCCTCCTCGGGAGGTTAATATCTAGATAATAATAGGGCGAGTAGAACGAATACTATCACTAGTAAATAGACTTTATAAGAGTAATAAGAGTTATATATAAATACTAGCTACTAGACTATATCCTAGTGCTTCTACTTAGCGTCCTAATATACTTTCTTAGTATTATAATCTATTATCTATCTTTCCTAAGCTTCGATCTAGGTTTTCTAAATCTTCTTTCTAGAAGTCTTTCTATCTTTAGCTTCTTTATAGTTACGCTCTATACTTTCGAGTTATTCGTAAAGTAAGATAGCCTCGGAACGAAAGAGAGCTTATTTACTCCTAATACGCTTCAGATAAGCGTAAAGTACTAGTTCAGTAGAAGCGATAAGAGCGATAGCAGCGATAGTAGCGATACGCTCTTAGATACTCCTTTCGAGGGATTCACCTTATAATTAAGTCTCACGTAATATCCTATAAAAGTCACGACGCTTAGCGATAACGCTGCGATCCTCTCTAAGGTCTTTATAAGAGCTTTCTCGAGACGCTCGATTATACTATAGAGTCGAGTGATAGTAGCTTCAGATATAGTATTAAGTACTTCCGGTTCTCTTCTCGCGAGTTCGGCTTTATTTAAGATATATTCTAACTTATTATTCCCTAAGTACTAAGCTATTTATTAGCTTTATATTTCGATATTCGGAGCTATTACCCTTTTCGACCTCTTCTTCTTAGCTTTATTTAGTTAACTACGAACTTCCTTAAGAGTTTAATATACTATTACGAGTAAGACGCGGATTTCCACGATCTTATATTTATATATAAAGCTAATCTTATAAGTATAAGTAAGCGAAATAAAATAAGGGACTTCAGCTTCGTAAACTTAGTACTTAAGGTTAGTAGTTTAGCGCTTAAGTATATAAACGATATCCTACTACGTAGTTTCACGCTAAAAGAGTTCTATATCCTTCTAGTATACTAATATAAAGTTATAGTAGATAATAGAAGGAGTATACGAGCTTTAACTTTCTAGAGAGTCTTCTTTACTACTATAAGCTCCTCCTTCTCGAATAAGCCTCTTTAAGTTCTTTATAGATCGCTGATCTCCGTGTTAAGACGTGCTTCCTTAGTACCTGCTCGAATAATCTCCTGCTGAAGGTCTTATTATATCGAAGATTAGGGTTCGTAATATATAGCCTCTAAACGCTTCGATAGTGCCTCTTATTCTTAAGCAGATATAAGATTTTCCGACTTTCTTATTTCGAATATACTTAATAAGCTATAATAGGCAGAAGAGTCCCTCTTATATTTAAGACTCTTAATCCTGTCCTCGGACGCGCGCTAACTTTAGTACTTTCGTAGAGGACCGCTAGCTTTTTATTAAGCTTTTTAATATCGCAGGCGTTTATTATATAATCTTTCGCTAAAACTTTATACTCCTTATATAAGCGCTCGAGCACATCTTAAAATCGATTTACTATCTCTATGATTTATCTACTCTAGTCCTTATAGTATAATCTAATACCTAAACTTAGCTAATCCTAAGGTATATCTATCTAATCCTCGCTTATAAATATCTAGATTATAAGTTTAGGATAAGGTATAGGGATTCCTAGTATTTATGATTATATACTAACTGAGGAGCTATTATAATCTAATACCTTAAGTAATTATATAGTCTTTATCTTAGATATATAAAAGATAAAGAAAGCGAGTATAGAACGCGATAGCTAGAAGATAATAGAATAGATACTTATTACTAGAAAAGTTATTAGATTTCTAGAAGATAAGTAAATAAAAGCTATAGTTTTCAGGTATACTACTATATTACTTAACGCTACGTATCTCAGTAAGTAGAATAGCTTATAAAAGCGTACTTACCTCTACCCTAATATATATAAGTAATTCTAGCGAAAATCCTTTCCTACTTAAGTAATCGCTAAACTTTCCTTAGATCTCTTAGACCCTATTACTCTAATGTATATTATTATACTCTATAAGCTAGGTTCTACTCTCTCTAGCGGTAAGGTTTATAATAATAGTAAAATAGTCCGTATTAATATAGACTATAAGAGTAAAGTATACGTACTAGGTCTAGATATATATAACTTTTCTATTAAAGCTAACCTGCGGGAAAGTTAAGTTAATAGCTTTAAAGTACTTAAGTTTCGTTTCTCTAGTCCCTTAAAAGTATTAGATAGCGAGAGTTATTAGGGGATAATCTAAGATAATAGCTAATTAGTAAGCGAGTAGTATCGCAGCTCTATACTAGTTATAGTAAGGGATCTTAGTATTAAGGGATAGCTTCTCTTCACGAACTAGCTCTAAGAAGACCTAAAGCTAAGCCTCGAATATAAGTATATCTATAACTTCGCTTACGAAACTACTTCGGAGGAGTAGACTATTAAGGAGAGATAAGGTAAGCTGCTACTCAGATAGCTTCTAAAACTATCTACTATATATATAGTATCAGTTCGTAAGCACTTAAGTAGCGTTATATTAAGGCACGCAAATAGTAAGTACCTCTTATACGTAAGTCATACTATAATATTCTTTAATATTAAGGTTAAGATTAGCTTAAGCTAAGCCTAGTCTTAATATATCCCGGAGCGTAATCTTTTAGTTCTTAGCGAGAGAACTTTAAGGCTTCTTAAGAATACTTATAAGCGCTAGCGAGACTTAGCAGAAGATATCTATACGAGGAATAAGAGCAGTAGCGACCTAGTCAGCTTATATATAACCGGTATCGAGGTAGAGCAGGATAATAAAGATAATATCTAGAGCGCACGAGTTATTCTACTACTTAGGGCCTTACTAAAGGCGGGTTTACTAATCAGCGGCGCTCTATTATTAAGTCCTATCTACTACGTAGGATAATCTCGTGAAAGCTTTAGAGTAGCTAATAAGTATAATATTCCCCTAGTGAACTCGGATAAGGGTAGTAGATAAATAAGCGCTAGTCGAGTTTCAAGTAATAGTAAAGTTCGCATATTACTAGATTTCGCTAATAGGAGCGCTAGTAAGCGCTATAATTCCGATACTCGATAGAATAATACTATCTAGGAACGCTTCGAGGAGGCTAGTAATAATTAGTAGGCACTGCGCGATATTTTAGAAGAGCGACTTACTAGTTAGAGTAATAGTGAAACTATCGATAGGCACTTAGCACGTCTGATATAAGAGTAATAAGTTCTTCTATAATACTTAAAAGATAAGTTAAGGGAAAGCGCGCGAGAGCGAGAAGTAGTAGTAGTAAGGCTTTAGAGGTTTAAGCGGTTAGATATACTTAAATATACTTAGGGTTACTATAGTACTAGTAATAAGGATATATGATATAATTAGTATAAAGGTCGATTATTTTAGTATATTAGAATACTAAAACTCAGGTATATATTCTACCGCGCCGCCCTATATTAATATTAAAATATATAATAGAGCTGATTTCGATTCCGTTTATACTCTTAACTAAAATAATATCGCTTATAAGTAAGACCTAAACGAATCCAGATAGATCTCTAGAAACTCGAGCGGAGATAAGTAAGAGTACGTATTCTTAACTATACGCGACTATAGATATATACTTATACTTTCAGTTCCTTATAGCGGCCCGGGAATTATACGCTATAATAAGGGATAGCGCTGAAATCTACTATCTAGTATATAAAGGTACCTCTAATCTCTACTCTTAAATATAAACTCTACTAATAATAATAGTTATTTATATAGTTAATACTAATCTAGTAGCTCCTTCTTAACCCCTAGTAACTAAAGTGCTAAAATCCACGCTAATAAAGCTAGACTATACGCTCCCTCCTAAGAAGGCTATTAACCTGACTCTATTTACCTCAAGGTTCGTGCACTTACTTAAGCCCGCGATAATAGCTACTACTCTAAAGACTTCCGTTATTAGCGCTCTTAGTAAGCTACTTGTCCTAGGGACCCCTAAAGGCTCTAAAGATAGTTAAGGATAGCTTACCCTTCTGAGTCTATCTATACTACTAAATAAGATACTACTATTTAGCGGGGCGACTCCGAGCTCGAGCGCGAGCGAGAGTTCAGTAGATAATTAAGGTAAGTAGCTCTTCCTTTAACGTGACTCGAGAGACTAATAATCGACTAGTAAAGAGTTTAATCGATCGATTATTCCCTCTGCTTATTACGAAAGCTAGCTCCCCGAGCTATAATACTCCGACTAAGAAGGGCAGTAGCTTTATACCTACTATAGCTAAGTCTAAAGGTAAGCGCGCCGCGGAGGATAAAGTAATAGTATTAGTATCGAAGAAGATAAAGGCGAAATAGAAAGGGAAAGCGAAAGCGAATATAAAGAAGTAAGGGGACTAGATATTACAGAGGATAAATAGTAACTTTAAGAGCGTAGCGAATAGAGGGCGAGTAGAGAGGAACTACGTAATATATATAATAGAATAATAGGATACGTTAAGCTACGTCGGAGGTTAGGACCTCCCTATAAGGGGCCGGTAACTAGGATAGAGTCGTAGTACTTATAGTAATAGTAATAGTATTATAACTATAATAACGGTAATAGTATTATAATAGTAGGAAGGTACTATCGAGACTAGTACAGGTAGATTTAGTTAGAGCTAGAGCTTCCTCTCTAATTAATACCTTTTGCTCTTCTAATTATCTAGCGACTACCGCAGGGAGTCGAGTAAAGCCTAATCTACTTTATAATTCGTAATTAGGTAGCTTTTAGTCTATTCCTAATGAATTCGCCCGCTAGATCGAACCTTTCCGCAGCAGATTAGCTACCTGCTCGCCTTAAAGGTCTTAATAGCTCCGAAAGCCTCTCCTAAGGTCAGTCTCTATTATATATCTTCTACGATTAGTTATACGTAACTTTTAAACGCTATTTATTTTCGATCCTTCTCTAAGATCTAGATCTAGGAGCTTTTAATCGATATTATAAATTTAATTAGTTAATTATAATTAGCTAAAGTTAATTTAAAGTTCTAAATTAGTTAATAGTTTCTTTATTATAAATTAGTTATTAGATTAAAGAGAGTTATCTTTCGATATATTATTATATAGTCTATCGCCTTGAATTCGCTACTAACTAGACCGGGTTCCTTACTTTCCTGCGGTTATAAAGTAGTTAATATAAAGTAAGAAGTTAGAGTAGAGGTGAAGCTAAGTAGGCACTAATAGGAAGTTAAGGATATAACTACTTAATTATGAGCGAGGAGCCGGGTTTAATAATCAGATAAAGATCTAAGGATCGAGGAAATAGTCAGTCAGAAAGGATTAGTAGAATACTTAGCTCGGCTATATAAGGCCCTAAGTAGTAGGAAAGTGCAAAGGAGACTAACGTTAGTATATTAAGTTAGAGTTAGAGCTCCCTATCTAATTAATAACCTTTTGCTCCTCTAATTATCTATAACTATAGTAATAGTAATAGTATTATAACTACGGTAAAAGTAACGGTATTATAACTACGGTGACGGTAATTATATTATGGCCTGCGTATAAGTAGCACGCGTGGTAATAGTAGTTAAGTTATATAAAAGCTTTCTAGATATCCCTGAATATAATACTTATAAGAGGATCGTAGCGTAGGGCGTTAGTCGATATTATTTACCTTAATCTACGTAAGATCTACTTAGGCGACGGACTAATAGTAGGTCGCTTATCTATTATTAGTAAGCGTGATATAATAAGTCGTATAGCCGGACTTATTATTATTACGCTCTTACCTAGAGTTATACGCTAGTTATTATCTAGTAGCCTTACGAGTTCCTAAATAAAACGCGGTTAGTACCTCTCTCTTATTCCTTTAATATTCCTTACTCCTATATACCCTTTACTATAAACCCCCTCTTACGCCTTATTATCAATAGGATACGACTAGCCGAGATTATACTAGAATATAATATACTTATAAGGGAATATCAGATAGTAATACCTCTTAACCCTTATACTTATCTAATGTTAATACTAATAAGGATAGCTCCTATAGTAAATCGTCTACTACCTGATCCTCGAACTAATAAATACCTAACTAGAAAAGATCTCTCGTATCTAAGATACCTTTTAAGCGCTTATAGAGAAGCTGCAGATAACCTCGACTATATCTTCCTAGCTGCCGAGAGACGCTACCTACTAGGCGCTATTACTAACCCTTTTATTATTATTATACTTCCTGCTATTTCTAATCCGAGCTCTCCTTAGGATGTTTACGCCCTTCCTCTTACTATATAAAGACTAAGAACTTTTACTCTCTAGCGGGCCGCCTAATCTGAATAATACCCTTTCGAAATATATATCTCTAAGCCTTAAGCCTGCGGATCTTATATCTTTAATTCCTATTTCTACTTATTAAATATCTACGAATTCTGCGAATCTTACTTCTACTAATCTATCTTCTATAGATCCTATAAATACTACCTCTATAATTCCTGCGATTATAAATCCTACGAGTCCTATAACTATAAATCCTACGAATCCTATAGCTAGATATCCTACGAATCCTATTATTATAAATCTACTAGCGACTAACCTCCTTATTACGCCCGAACTTACGATAACGCTAGATAGAATAATAATATAGCCCCGGAAATAAAAAAAGATAAAGAAAAGATACTAAGCTAATCTAGTTAGAATAATAGCTCTATAATAGATAGCGAGCTAAGAGAGGGTTTACGAACTAGATATAGTAAAGACCTTTTAATAAGAGCTATAGTAGCTATATATTAAAAGGAAAAAGAATAATGCTATAGCGTTATATTATATCTTAGCTTTATAGATTACCTTCCTTAAGGAGTTCTTCTTTTAAAACACGTTCGGGAGGGCTTACTAATAGCGGATTCTCGAGCTACTTAATAAGATCATAGAATACGAAAAGGTAAAGATATCTAAGGTAGTTTTAGTAGTAGAAATTATAATAGCGAAGAATCTACTACCGGAGATATAAACCTTTTTTATATTATATATTAAGTATAAAGTAAGAGATACTAAGCAGGAGATAACTTAGGAGATTACTAAGACGATTCGCGGATTTAAGCTATACTAAGCTTTTATAGATCTATAGGAGAAAGTAATAAGCCCGGATAAAGATAAGTTACGAAAGTTCCTCGAGTTATAAAGCTTCGCTAAGTCATAAGAGCGTGATATTCGTAGTTATATCTTAGGCTACTTATTAAAGGAGCTAGGCATAAGACTAGATATCCTAAGTAATAAGCTATAGGTCTACTAGGGAGTCTACTTTCTAGTATAGTAGTTTAGAAAGGATATCGTAGTGCTTCTCCTGAAGGGGGCCCTAAGTTAGTAAGTAGCTAATCCTTAACCTCTACTTATAGTACTTCTAATAGCTCTAGGATCTATAAGATTAGTACCTAGAAAATGCAGCGGATTACTAAGGTCCTCTTCGACGCTTTCCCAGGATCGGTTAATATATATATAGCTATAGAGTATCTAATTCTATATATCTTAAAAGAGCTTAGTACGAAGTTAATAGCGCTATAAATATTATAAGAGGTATATTAGCTAAGCCTCTCTCTGCTTGAAACCCTTAGCTTACTCTAGGGCGGAGGAAAGAACTCTAGTGAAGTAAGTTCTCTCTAATAATAGCTATATATATATTATTATTACTATTATATAGAAGGTATTATAGATATAGGCAGGTACTATAACGCGATATAGTCGCGATTAGGGAATAGTCGCTATAGTAATATATATTTAGTTTCGGCTATAATAGTCTATAGTAAATTAGAATAGCTTCTCAGGGAAATCGGGTCTATTATAATACGGCCGGTCTCTGATAGTCGCTTAGTAGACGTAAGTATACCTTAGTGTTTTAGTATATTAATATATCTAAATATTAAACTACTATATTATCTCTACTTAGTATCCTACTAGTTTAAAAATTCCTTATCTTATACTATACGTCACGTTCCTATTATCTGCTTTATAATACTAAAAGCCGTAAAAGTAAGAAGAAGGTTAGCTTCGAGTAGTCAATCGAGGAAAGATAGGGTGCGGACCTTATTAAGTAGGTCCACGTCGCGTAGTTAATCAGGAAAGATCCTAATAGGGCCGATAGATCGCTTTATTATAATATTACGTAATTATCTGATCGAAGGTCGCGTGCTAATTTAGGGTAGAACTCCTTAAGTAGCTTATTAATAGCTCTATTATCTGCTTCTTACGCGACCTCGAACGAGTTTACTTATAATATAGTAAGGACTTATTAGGCAGCTCTTATCTTACTTTCTATAGTAACTCCGACAGAAAATAGAGAAAGGTATATAGGATACTCTAGCCGTCGGAGTCAGTCGAGTAATAAGCTTATTATAATTAACTTACTATTATTAGGCGCTAGGAGAAGTAGAGAGGCGTTTTCAATCGGAGACTCGGGTTTAGCTATAATCGATTCCCTGCTACCGGAGGCTAGGAGTAGTATTAAGGCGTCTATAAGCGGAGACTCGGGTTTAGCTATAATTAATTCCCTACTACCGGACGCTAGGAGTAGTATCGAGGCAGCTTCAATCGTAAGCTCCGGTTTTACTACTATTAATTCCTTACTGCCGGATACTAAGAGTAGTATTAAGGTATCCTTAATCGAGGACTCAGGTTTCGCTATAATTAAGTCTCTCCTACTAAGAGTAAGGAGTAATATTAACATAGGATTAGCTAAGGACTCGGGTTTCGTAATAATCGATACCTTACTACTAGTAGTAAGGAGTAGTAATAAGGTAGTATTATTCGTAGACTATATTTCGACTCTTAGATAATTAGAATAACTAGTAGATTATAACCCTATGATCGCCTTACTATTATTATCCCTAAACTCGGAATATTTTACTACTTAATAAATATCGCGTTTCGATTCTTCGGGCTACGAGCGGGTAAAATAGTAGTAATTAAGAAGAGATAAAGTAAAGAGTCCCTTAGATAGAAAGGGCTACTAAGATTAGTATATATTCTATTAAGATAATAGGAGGGTAAAGGGAGAGGGTTCCTAAGAATAAATAAGTAAGGGTATATTAATCGGAGATATCTCTTAGGGCGAGCTAATAGAATTATAAATATAAGAGAAGCTTCTATAGACTATAAGAGTAACTATAAGATAATAGACTCTCTAGGCGAACTAATAGATATATTCGATAGACCTAAGATAGACTCCTTATAAGATAAGCACGACCGGAATATACTAAACCTCTTTTAATAATATAATATATAAGAATAGTCCGAGGAGTACTACCGATTAGCGGATATTATCCGACGCTAAACCTAGGCGGAGATCTTAGGCTATATAGACTAATAATATAGCCGGGAGGAGATTAGCTATAATACTACTACAGGAGATAATTATTACCCGCTAGATGCTATATATAAGAATATTAAGGGGTTTCCGAGTAATATAATTAGACTCGGATTTAATAGTCTTCAGGGGAACTAAAGGGTAGTAGCGAGGTAAGTCTTGCCTTTAGCAGAAGTAATTAAGGAGCTTTTTATTAGTATTTAAGATAAGAGCTCTAGGGTAAAGAATATATACTTATATTTAGAGGAGCTAGCGTAAACGTTTCCTAGGATAAGTATAGATATCGATAGTACGATTACGTTTCCGGTTTTAGTAAGAGCGTTTCGGGGAGAGCTTTACTATTACCTAACTTTCTAGTTTACGCGTAAGATTATAAGTAATATAAAGATCGAACGAAGTATTTATTATAAGAATAATAAGAGAACTTTAAGAGTAGTAACTCTTTAGCTATAATAAATCCTATATATATATATCAGCAGGATCTAAGGGATTTATAATTATATAGTCTACGTATTCTTACCTTATCTTTATAAGTCAGATATTCCCTTTAAGGGCTTAATAGAGGTCTAGATATAAGCTTTCATAGATAGCGTTATACTTAAGAGTATCTTCGACTATATCCTAAATATAACTATTTAGTATATCCTACTAACTTAGCTAATAAGTTAGTTAAATACTATAGTAAAGGCGAACGAAACCCGAATAAGAGTATAGGATTCGATAGTAAGATAATACCGGACTTACGCTATCTAGTCCTAATACCTCGAGGCGATCTAGATAATAATATAAAGCTATACGTAAGAAGCTAATCTATAGGATTTCTCTAATACCTTTCTTTATATAATAAGTAAAAGTTATAAGTTATAATTCTAAAGCTAAGATTCGTTCTCTATAGTTATAGCTAAGTTCTACCATAAGCTCGATACTATCTTCGATTAGAGGTTCCTATAGCACGAAGAGCTATATATAGATATAGCGATAGAGATCTGCCTAAGCGCACCTATAGAGGGGATATCTAATTAAGGAGAGGCTTAAGTATACTTATAGAAATAATATTATTTAAAGAGGTTTCTCGAGAATATATACGTTAAGCCAGTCGAGGGGGTAATATAGTACTATAATATTAAGTTCCTATATAAAGTAGTAAATATAATATATATTCCTATAAAGAAATCGTAGATCTATACCGTAAGCTTATAGTACTTATAATACTATATAGTAGAGAAAGAGATTATAGATACTAGTATAATCTATCCCTTTTAGAATAAGAGTATATTAGAGCTCTGCCTCGATTAGATAATCTAGTACTTAGTAGTATCAGATAGGAAATAAGTAAAAAAGAAATAAGAGACTATCGAGGGGGTATATCGGAACTCGAAGAAGCGAGTACGTATTACGTATCGTAATACTTATAATCGGGCGTTAGCTTTACGCTTAGAGTATTACGTTAAGAGTATAGTCTTCTTAGTCTATATAGATAAGTATCAGAGATAAGAGATAGATCGAGAGCGCAGGTTATAGCTATTATAGTAGTCGAAGATACTCTTATTTACGTAGGTAATAGAAACCCTTAGGTTCTGCGATTTTATACTAAGTAATATTCAAAAGCTATATACGCTATTCGAGGCGGTAGTAATAATAGCACCTAGTGATAGGATTATTAAAAGCTAGAGTTATCTGCTATATACCTTACTTTAGTGCTTTCGCTACTTCTTTTCTTATAGTACGTTAGAGATAGTACTAAGCCTCTAGTACTAAAAGTATACGTCGCAGAGGACCAGGAGGTAGCGATATAATCTAGCGTTCGAGAGGACCTTATTATAAATAGGCTATAGCTAGTAGGGTTTAGTAGTAGACTAGAGGCGCTTCTAAGTTATAGAGGAAGTGAAACTTTACTTTGCGATAAAGTCTTCAGATATCTTGAGTTTTAATTAGAGGACGCGTAAGGTCTAATAAGTAACTTAGGAGCTAGATAATATTCTTAAGGTTCTCCCTAAGGCAATAGAAGGGCTGAAGCTTAATAACGTCTTATAGCTACTTAGCTACTTATATTTCAGAAGATATCGCTAAGAGGTCCTATAAGGTTTACTTAAGGAGGTATATCTAAGAAAGTCTAATATTAGGAGTAAGATTAAGGAGAATAAGATTCGCTTTTGTAAGTCCGACTTAGCTAGTTACTTCAAGAGGCTATATTTTATATCAGGGAATAAGATAAGAGTAAAAAACCTAAGAGCTATCTTCGACTAGTTATAATTAGCTAATAAGTCGTAGAATCATATGTATTTCGAAGCGAAATAATACCGGATAATATATAGTAAAGTAGATAGAGCGCTTCGCGTATATCTAACGATCTAAGACTAATAAAGGTAAGCGTTCTTTATAGATTTCTTTCAGTTCTATTTAGTAATACCTCTTCTAGACGGGAATAGAATACTACTATCGATAGTAAAGTATATAGGGTAGCGTATTTAGTAGTCGGTAGTAGAGAGGAGAGGGGTTTTCAGGTAAGAGCGGCTAGAATATAATAAGATAATACTCTTATTATATCCTGAATCGCTCTCGATAATAAAGGAGCGAATACTAAGGTTTTTAAGGCCTTAAAGAGGGTTTCAGTATACTAGGATACTAAAAGAGAGCAGCGAGGCGTATAGTAAGAGTTAAGCGCTAAGGAAGTTAAGAGGGAAATATAGTTCTGATATCAGATAAGTTATACTAGATTTTCCTCTTATAATAAGGCTATTATAAAGCTCGTAGATATATTAAAGGGGAATAGATTTCCTCTAGCGATAATACTATCGTAGGGCTTATTATAATATTAGTAGGAGGTAGATTTTCCTTATAATAAGAGTACTATCTGAGGAATTATTAATATATAAGTAGAAGATAGATTCTCTTTATAATAAGAGTACTATTATAGGACTCGTTAATATATTAGTAGAAAGGGGATTTTCCTTATAGCAAGAGTACTATTATAGGACTTATTAATATATTAGTAGAAAGTGGATTTTCCTTATAACGATAGTACTATTATAAGGCTTATTAAAATATTAGTAGAATATATAATTATAATAAGTATCTTATTATTAAATAGATATATATAAATCTATACTACTTAGTCTAGTCTATAGCCTAAGTAACGATCTCTCTTATCTCGGCTATATATAAAGTGAAGATATAGAGTACGCTAGGCGATAAGTAAGTATAATATAATATATGAAATTATTAGCTCTAGTAAGCTATACTTCTAGAGATATATAAGACTATAGGATAGTAAGTTAGACTTCTACTACCTTAGCGAATACTGCGTCTTCTAGAAATCCTTCTCTCTTTTCCTTATTTATTATAGCGTTTTCCTAGTGCTTCCTATTATCTATTATCCGGGCAAGTATATATATTTCGTCCTCTATACTGCTGTCTGCTATCTCTATATCTAAGGCGTCCCTTATAAGTTCTAAAACCGACCTTATAATCTCCTTATCAGTCGACTCGTACTCTTATAAGGATACTATAGCTTCTAGCTCCTTTACTATCTCCTTATCTGGTACTTCTTCTAACGCTCTATCTAGATCCTTACTAGCCTCTTCTCTAGGTATATTACTATCGCTAAGCTATAGAGCGTTAAGAGTAGCTATAGGAAAGTATCTACTAATTAACTTCTCTAACTTCTCCCCTAAGGCCTTAAGCTTAGGATCGAGATAAAGCTTATATAACTTAGTAATATATAAGATCTAGTAAGCTTTACTATATAGATAAGAATCTTTATACTTATAAAGCGCCTTAAAGTTAAAGTACTAACGCTTTAAGACGCTATCGAGTTCGCGCTAAGCCTCTTCGTTTATATCGCTGTCTAAATAACCTATATATATAGTTATAAGACCTATAGTAGCGCCCTAGATACTCTCTCGGGTAGTAAACGCCCTGCTAAGGAGGAGGCCGGTATAAATAGTAAATATAGTATAAATAACACTAAGGGGGAGGAATAAGGTATATTCCGAAGTTTAGCGAAGAATAACTAAGTTTTCTAATTCGGTAGTAATAAGAGCAAGAGGGGCAGATGGATAGCAGAATAAGGTAATAATATTTATTTTAGTAGAAAGCGTAAGGAGCTATAGCTTCTTATACTTATTAGAAAGTGCGATAAGCTTAGTAAATATAATATCGATATAGAAAGCTATAATCTAGTTAATAAATCTAATACAAGTAATATAGGGGATTATATCCTAGCTAGTAATATAGCGTCCGAGGCGAGAGGGAAAGGTAAGGCTAAACTTAGCGTTCTGTAATAGTATATCGATAAGGGCAGATATAGGAGCGCTAGTCTCGACTGGTTAGGATATAAGCTTTAGTATATAGCGGTTAATATCGCGGAATAGCCGGAGGTCCTTACTCTAGCTTCTATTCTTATTTTCGAAGAGTATAGTAATATCCTCCTTACTTTCTATTAAATCTATAATCTAGTCCTAGAGTATATTATATATGGATTCCTAGCCCTTAAGGCATAAGGCCTTAGTAAATATCTTCGGGGTACCTATATTCTAAGATATTTTAGTATATAGGATTCCGTTAGATATAATTCCGGCGTTTATAAAAGTAATATTATAGATATTCTTTCGCGCGGATAGATATAAATTAAATAAAGTAGTAAAAGCGGATAAGAGGAGTTCCTTAGTAAAGTTAGTAATATCGCGAAAGTTATAAGAAAGCTTATTATCGCTACTTAAGAGCTCGGGATTTCTACTGAGCCTCGCGGTTATAGCGCTTCGATTCTTCGTCTAAAGCTATTAGTCTCTTATATATAAAGGCCTTACGCGATACTATAGAAGGTTATTTACGTTTTAAAATTAGATTTAGATATATAGTAGGATATTAATAGCTTTTCGCTGCCCGGGCATAATATAATAGGAGGTCGACTATAGTAGTTATTTTATATTTCGGAATAGGATTTATAAAAGGAATATTAAATAGAAAGTTTAGGTATATTAGTATACTAAAATAATAGGCGCCCTATCGCGCGCGAGCTATCCTACGATAGCGAACAGGGTATATATAGCTATAAAACGCGCTTATAGGAGATATAAGGTATACGGATTATAATACGCTACTAAAACTAAAATAGTATACCTAAGGCGAGATCTAGAAAGTAATAGGTATAATAAATAGAGGAATAGTTAAGATAAACATAAACTTGCGCTTTATATAAGCGAAAGTAATACGGATATTAGATATAATAAAAGATTAACGTTATAGTAGCACGGAGATAAATATATTAAGAGAAAGTATCTACTAGACTTAATTACTAGCTAGTCTACTATAAGGTCTATTCTAAGTAAGTTCGCTTATATCGATATTCTCGATAACTTCCCCTAGGTAAGTATTAAACCCTATCTATAAGATACTTTATAGTAATAAGTTCTTAATAGAACTCTTAGGTTTCAGTAAGAGTATTCCTAGGGGGGCGGATAGCTCCTTCGATAAGAGTATAGAGGTTATAAGTAAAGGTTAGGAGAGAGGGGTCGGAAGTAATATTATCTGCGATATAGTAATTAGAAGTGCGAGAGGCGGTACAGAACTACTAAGAGGAAAGGGTACTACTAGTAATTAGAGGAAGTAGAGAAATAAAGTCTAATTACTTATAAGTAAGAGCGGGAATAAGTTAGAAGATATTATAAATAAGTAGCGGATTAATCGCTATACTAATTAGGATATTTCATAAGATATAAATAGAAATACTTTACGTACTTAAAAACGTAATATAGTAGAGCGTAAGAGTATCGGAAGAGAGGTAGAGATAGATAGTAGTAGCTGCGAACTAGTTCGAATTAGCCTTGGAAAATCACGACTAGAAAGGGTCTTAATTTCATAATAAAGTTCTTCTAAAGAGAGCTTAAAACCTATCTTAAGTAGCGCTTTTAAGTAATAGAATAGGTGCCGAAGCGTAAACAATAAATAAGGAAGAGTATTTATTATAGGAATTCAGTCGAGGGCTAAGTATTCCTAGTAGTAATATGGAATATAGCGTGATATTACTATAGTAATAGCGCGCTAGCGTATTTTAATATATCTATATACTAAAACATCTTAAGTCGTATATCGGACGGCAGATCTTCTAGAGATAGTAAATATTAACTAAGATACTGATATAACGCCGGCATAAGGATATAATAAGCTATATAATTACGTAGACTATACTCTACTTAGTCGGACTATAGAGCGAATTAGTATAGGAGATTCCTACTCCTAATATAATTTATACTATAATAGTAAGAAGAGGAAAGGGCTAAGCGAATAAGATCGCGGGAAAAAGGTATATTACTTTACTTCAGAATAGTATTCGATACTTATTCGTATAGTACTATAGCTTTAAGAGAGTTTAGTACGCGTATAATAAAAGCTTTTAATTCGACCTTACCTGCTAATCCGGGCTCGATATCTATAATAATCCTATAGCTTATATATATATATCCGGATAACGCTCTCGATAAGGTATTTATCTTATCTCCGCTTCTGCTATCGGAGATCCGCTATAAGATCTAGAAGTACGCGATAGCTTTCTAGATTAATATAGTCTAAGTGCGTTCCGCCGGTATTAGTTCTACTCTCGATACCTCCTTACTACGATTTATCGTACTTTAAAAGCCGATCCTCCTTACGCTCTATATAGATAATCGATTAGTATACCTCGAGGTATATAAGTATACCTAAGAGATATAATATAATATATATTTTCAGATAGATATAGATATATTAAGCTTAATCTTAAGGTCCTATAAGGAGTATATAGAGATATTACAAATAATAAAGACTAGATTAGCTATAGGACTTAAGCGCTTAGAGATCCTATTTCGTATTTACTTTACTTATAAGGATAATAAGATAAGTAAAGGATATAACTAGGAACTAGATAAGGGCGGATTTTTAAAAACCTTAACTATATTTAAGAACCTAGTAGCTTTATACTTTATTATAATTAATAAGGAGAGATTAGTCTGGGCTCGAAGCAAGAGATATACGAAGGAGGCAGTAGAGAAAGTATAGAAAAGGGAGTTTAAGAGAAGAGTAAAACCTTCTAAGGTATTTCGAATATTAATATCTCTTCGCTTAGCGGAGGAGTATACGTATATCTCTGGACTAGTAACTTACTAGGCGCAGGTATTATAGCGAAAGGTAGATAGATAATTAGAGCGAAAGAGAAGTTTACTATAGTTCTTAAGGCGAAAATAATCCTGCTTAGCTTATAATAGAGGTAAAGAGTCTGCACTATCCTCTTTATATAATTCTTAGCTTATAAAGTAAAGTAATAGCTAGCTGCCTTATTCCAGATAATAAGTCTAGAGTAAAGGTTACTTATAGAGGAATTATAAAGTATATTTTTATAACGTATAAAGAATCTTACATATAGAGATAAGACTTCTTCTATAGTTTTTAATCTTATAAGGATAATAGATAATATAGACCTATTTAGATAGGTAAGGGATATAGGCCTAAAGCTAAGAGTAAGTAGCTTCAGATAACTTAAGAAGCTTATAGTAAGCTGATATAGGGATATAAGTAATTAGAAGTTATCTATAGATTAGAGTAGTAGTAGTAGCTATCGGTAGTATAAATATAGATAGAGTTCTTAGTATAGAGGAATATTAATAGCTTAACCGTAGAAGGGGAGCGAGAAAGAAGCGTTATAAGGATAATTTTCGAGATTTTTAATACTCGAATATTTTAAGATAAAAGAAAGATTAGGATTTTAATTATATAGAGTTAAAAGTAGATTATTAAGAGGTTTAGGGGTATATAGCTAAGAATTAACTTTATAGGTAATAGAGAGTAGTTAATATTAGCAGGACTTATAGGGTAGGAATTTCTATAGTAAAGAGGGTATTAGTATAAAAGAGTAGCTATAGGTATTATAATTAGAGGGTAAGGCTTTATATAGTAATTAATATACTAGTATAGTATTTACTGAATAGAGAAAGGGTTATAATAGCAGGGATAGTAGTAGAGTAGTTACTAGAAAGAGAAGGGTTTCGAGGATAAGAGTCGAGTTATAATAATTAAATAAAAAAAAGGAATAAGTAGTAATAATAAGTATAGTATAAGGGTATTTACTATAGAAAATAGATAAGTAAAGATAATGGGAGTTCTTATAGAAAGATTACTTTAAGGGAAATATATTAGTATAGAGAGTGAAGCTATAGTGGTTACTATTAGAAGAAAGAGTAGGTTTCAGATAATAGTTAAGTACTAATAATAGAAGTTTTATTATTAGTCCTAGAACTTTCTAAGAGAGTAAAATAATCAGATTTCTAGTATAAGTTATTAGATTTTATAAGAAAGTGTAATAATAATATCTATATTATAAGTTCTAGAATTTTATAAGGGAGTATAATAATAGGATCTATATTATAGATACTATAATTTCTTAAGAGAGTGTAATAATAATATCTATATTATAAGTTCCAGAATTTTATGAGAGGGTATAATAATAGGATCTATATTATAGATCTAGAATTTCTTAAGAAAGTGTAATAATAGTATCTATATTATAGGTTCCAGAATTTTATAAGGGGGTATAATAATAAGATCTATATTATAGATCTAGAATTTCTTAAGAAAGTATAATAATAATATCTATATTATAAGTTCTAGAATTTTATAAGGGAGTATAATAATAGGATCTATATTATAGATACTATAATTTCTTAAGAGAGTGTAATAATAATATCTATATTATAAGTTCCAGAATTTTATGAGAGGGTATAATAATAGGATCTATATTATAGATCTAGAATTTCTTAAGAAAGTGTAATAATAGTATCTATATTATAGGTTCCAGAATTCTGTGAGGGGGTGTAATAATAAGATCTATATTATAGATCTAGAATTTCTTAAGAAAGTGTAATAATAATATCTATATTATAAGTTCTAGAATTTTATAAGGGGGTATAATAATAGGATCTATATTATAGATACTATAATTTCTTAAGAGAGTATACTAATAATATCTATATTATAAGTTCTAGAATTTTATAAGGGAGTATAATAATAAGATCTATATTATAGATCTAGAGTTTCTTAAGATAGTGTAATAATAATATCTATATTATAAGTTCCAGAATTCTATAAGAGGGTATAATAATAGGATCTATATTATAGATCTAGAATTTCTTAAGAAAGCGAATAATAATATCTATATAATAGGTTCTAGAATTTTATAAGGGGGTATAATATTAGGATCTATATTATAGATCTAGAATTTCTTAAGAAAGTGTAATAATAATATCTATATTATAAGTTCTAGAATTTTATAAGGGGGTATAATAACAGGATCTATATTATAGATACTATAATTTCTTAAGAGAGTATACTGATAATATCTATATTATAGGTTCTAGAATTCTGTGAGGGGGTATAATACTAGGATCTGTGTTATAGATACTATGATTTCTTAAGAAAGTATAATAATAATATTTATATTATAAGTTCCAGAATTTTATGAGGGAGTATAATAATAGGATCTGTATTATAGATACTATAATTTCTTGAGAGAGTATAATAATAATATCTATGTTATAGGTTCTAGAATTTTATAAGAGGGTATAATAATAGGATCTATATTATAGATCTAGAATTTCTTAAGAAAGTGTAATAATAATATCTATATTATAGGTTCCAGAATTCTATAAGGGGGTGTAATAATAGGATCTATATTATAGATCTAGAATTTCTTAAGAAAGTATAATAATAATATCTATATTATGAGTTCTAGAATTTTGTGAGGAGGTATAATACTAGGATCTGTGTTATAGATACTATGATTTCTTAAGAAAGTGTAATAATAATATCTATATTATAGGTTCTAGAATTTTATAAGGGAGTATAATAATAGGATCTGTATTATAGATTTAGAATTTCTTAAGAGAGTATAATAATAATATCTATATCATAAGTTCCAGAATTTTATAAGGGGGTATAATAATAGGATCTGTGTTATAGATCTAGAATTTCTTAAGAAAGTGTAATAATAATATCTATATTATAGGTTCTAGAATTTTATAAGGGGGTATAATAACAGGATCTATATTATAGATCTAGAATTTCTTAAAAAAGTATAATAATAATATCTATATTATAAGTTCCAGAATTTCATAAGATAGTATAATAACAGGATTCATATTATAGATTCTAGGATTTTTCGAGAGAGTGCAATAACAGGAATCATATTATAGATTATTGAGTATATTAAAACTAGTATAATAGTACTTCTTATTAATAAATTCTGATTTTTTTTTTATAATATAGAAAAATAAGTACTAAAGAGTAATATAGGAATTTTTTTTTTTTTTTTTTCCTTATAACCTTAATATTTTTCTAACCCTAACCCGTTTTTCTACCTAAGAATCAACCGGTTTTACTTCTCCAAAACGGGTGGAAAGAATGAAAGCGATGAGCCTACACTTGAGGCCTGTGCCGACATACTTTGGTACTTGCTGTAATAATCTGACCTTGGATGTTCATGTGTAGTACTAGAATATTTCACTTTACATAGGGAGTTAACTAATGTACTGATCTGGTCATTTCAATCTCTTTTTAATGAGTAGTATCTAGGTTATCTAGCACGGACGAAAATACTAAGATCTCTCCACCTCATACGAAGTACTCTGTCTTAAATACATCTCGATTTGATTAGCTACATATAGCTCGAAACCTTTATATATTACCTGTAATTACTCTTCTTGCTCCATCGTGGGACTCGGACAAGGTAGTCGCATCGATCCTCGTAGGATTCCAACTTCATACTTCTTATACCTCTAAGAATTTTAGTAGCTCTCTTAGCTGGATAGTTGCCCTTTACAACTGATGTTCGTCTTTGGTGAACCGACTAGTATGGAGCGTGGATACAGTATATCAATTTTTCCCACCCGCTTCAAACGTTAAATTTGTTGTATATCACAGCTCAAATCTCAACGCTTACTCTGTAGACAAAGGCGGGGGGGGATAGTATGAAGCTCAAACCCAGTGTTTATAGTTTAATTGTCCCATTTACCAATTGAGTGAGTATTGTCTCTTGACGATAGCATATTTATGCTACTATCCACCCCGGGAATGTTTTCCAGCGTAATAAGGTTGACACTGTCCAATTAATACAAAAGAAATCCTGGCAGCCCCAATAACCCACTATGAAGCATTCCGGGGGTGGGGGCGAGTAATAGCAATACTCGCGAGGAGTATATAACTCAAGCTGCAGTCCTCCCTCCATGCTTGGTTTTTTCACACCATACTCCTTCGAACAACACTACCGCACCTTGCGCCATGAAGCATTTCTTCATCCTCTTAGCGTTCGTCGCTGCCAGCCACGCCAATACAATTGTTGTCTGTAGAGACGCAGGCATTGACACTGTCACGATTCAAGATATACAAAATGCAATTAAAAACAAAGTCCAGCGTACAGAGTTACACCTTGATGGACCAGGTTACACGAACGTTCATGTTGAGAAGTGTGGTGGTACAAAGGATGTTGTGACCTTTTGTAAGGGCGGGCCATACGTTGGCTCACACCAGGCGTTTACCCCAACTGGGGGAGGAATAATCTGTGCTCCCGCGAATACCGCCTACATGCCTAACTGTTCTTTCAAGTGTTGATGAGTATGCCTTCCTTGGTGAAGTAAGAAATCTTGATCGATACTTACAATACATAGAAAGATCTGTTGCACCCTCTACGTACCCTACGAACAACTGGCAATACTAGAAACAATGGTCAACCAACAGGCGGAAGAGGAAACATCATTGCCTACGTACGGACGTCGATCACGGTTCTTCAGTCGTCGATATATGGAGGGATCAGCCGAGACGGAACAATGTCATAACTTTCCTTTTCTTTTGTATTCTATCGAGTGGCAGAGCCACATTCTTGTTGTAATAGGCGTGGAGATGGATCGTAATACCCGATTCTGACTTGGTTCCTTTCTCATTCTCGCATGGAAAAAACAGGCTGTCTTCTAGGCTGGTGCGGACGCCCTGGAAGAATTATCAAAAGCCTTTACGGAGCAAGTTAGAGACCCATACATGAAAATGAAACTCGTTTTCCAACTTCGCGATGTCAGATACGAGATGATAAAGGGGTCTTCAACGACAATAGAGAAGCTTCACCGGCAAGGATCCCGCCCACGCAACTGGAGACGGAGTAGACATCAGCCTCAATCCTCCTTTCAAGCGACCTCACAAAGACTAGATGACATTAGAATTGGATGATTACAATGCTATCCTGAAGTATCTGATTTGGTACTACGTAATACTAGAGTGAAGAAGTCGAGAACAAGGGTTCTTCGCACAAGAATTCCAAAGCAGCTTATTAACATTGGCACAGCACATCGTGATTCAGATAGATTCACTGGTAAGATATGCTCTTAGCATATCTTACCAAGGTCGCATCCTACAAAAGCAATCTATTTTGGCCGTAGGCACGACCTTCGGGTTGTGGCATCGTTTGAAGTGAGTCACGTGTCATCCCTCGGGACCCTTGGGGTGCCCCTGAACAAAACAGGATACGCAGAAAGATAGAACAGCCTAAATTGAGAGGGACTGAAAACACTACCGCGCTGAGATCCCTGCGTATTATTGAGCAGTGTCCTATGTTGACCAGCGACACGATCTACAGTGACGGCCTGTGCTTCAGTTCAGACATTCCACCTAAGTAGGGCTTATGGGAGGAGTTCACGGCACGATTAGCTTTGTAATAGCAATATACGTTTCAAAATACGGCTTAACATAGCCACCTTTCTCTTCTTGCATACTTTATGCAAGGTTACAACCCTCATTAATCCTAGCAATAAATTAGCTCAGGTAGGCTGTATTAAGCTTTTTAAAGTACGTAATCTTTCAACTCCTTCAGTCGCTAGTCTACGAATACTGGAACTGTGGTGCCAGTAAAGCAAGGAAAAGAGAGGTGAGAAATCCCGATCGCGTCATCTAGTCATAATGAAAGGACTTTTTCCACTCTATGTAATAATATAGCTGATAGGCATGGTTTAATAGAGTTTGTTGCCCAAGATTTTTCAACTACCTTCTCTCACGCCCTGTAGGCAGAAGGGCAGTTGCTTCACGCAACTTCGTAAGTCTTCGGGTATTAATACGGACTTGGCGCATTGCACTCCGACCAACAAATAGAGCGGAACAACATCAAAGCTCAAATATATGAAAAGGTTTATCGTAATTTCGTACAGAGGTTCGTGTCTAATAGGCGAACCTATGACAGGCGCAAGCCCTCTCTGCAGTCATTGCTTGTTACCTTCGGAACAGCGGATAATAAAGCTCTTCATCCATGGCGCTAACGAGATGCGCGGTAGTTTGTGTCGCTATGCTAGATCCCCCTTTGATGATTTGCTGACTTGGAATTCGATAAAAAAACTGCTTCTGATGGACATGCTTATGAGTCCTCTTCAGGCGCCAAAGCATCCTCAATGAGATATTACATTTGAAAGCTATTCGTCATGTCTAGTGCCCAAAGTGTTCTCTTTTTAACGAGTTGCGAATTCGGCCAGTCAAATGTGGTACTTGCAGTCGCCTATGAGCTGTCGAGATGAAGCGGGGTAGATATTCGGAATCGATTATTCGGGCATGAGGCCACAAGGCATACACACACCTGAAATCAGCCCTGCATCAGGTATAAAAGCACAGGCATGCTACTTTATCGCGGTAAATTAAGCGAGGTTACACCCTCTCTAATACTTATTTTCCTCGTCAAAACTACTACCTTATACGCTATTAAATTATTTAGTAGAGCATTCGAATAGTTAAATATGTTATAACTAATAAGGTTACTCTTTTCAAATTATTTATCAGGCGTAGTATCGTTATTATAGAAGTGCTAGAGTAGACCCTTATCCCTACTTTCGCACGATTTCTCTAAGTCAATTCTTAAGCAAATAAAAGCGGCATGTACAGGAATTGGTATGCTATGCATGTGTGCCTTGTGGCCTCATGCACCAATAATCGATTCCGGATATTCACATAGCCTCATTCGCAGCGCTGGCACCTCGAGTCCTGGCCCTGAGCCGTCAGTCAAATGGATCAGGAGTAGTAAAGGAGATAAATAAGATCAGCTTTCATACTATACCTGGCCTTGGTATGTTCGAAGCCTCCTTGAAAAACTTCAAACTACGGCAAGACACCCTTCCACATAAACCTGGCTGTTCTAGCGCCAGGACGATTATCGACTCGACGCTACAAATTGTGACCCCATAGAATCCGAAAAGGTACATCAGTATGGTTGACTGGCAACGAGGACTAGCTACTAATTTGCAACCTGCAGTCTTGATCGTCGACCCTCTTCTATCACCTGCCCATGATATACTCAATGACTCGAGTTGGAAATACGCCATTCTCGGTTTATGCAGCGTCACACCGTCACTATTTCCCGGTGAGGCATGGCTTGCCGCTTTCTGGAAGTATCCTTGGTGAGAAATAGTGTGTCTTAATAACTTATCAACCTTTCTAATGATGGCTGGTTCTGAACAGCTGCGCAACAGGCTTTCCATATCCGCTCCCTTAGTCAAACCTCCTCGAGGATATCTATTGTGTCTGTAACTTCATATCGATAGTACTATTTTATCCTTATCTTAGGCCCTTAACGCTTCGAGAAGTGCATGTGGGATTAACAGTCAGATGGCAGTATCAGAGCCATAAATTAACGTTATGCATATATATCTCCTTCCTTACCAGAGATAGATTTACCGCTGAAAAATATTCCCGACACCGCGCACTTTATTGGACCCATCGTGTTCGCAGGACAACCACTATCACAAACTCACCCTGGGCTACTGGTATGGCTGCAGAATGGACCGACGGTATAAGTGAGCCTAGGATCACATCAAGAAGGTAATACTGATCAAGCGCTGGGGGAAGCCATGGGACTACGCATTCTTCTAGATGCAGACCTGACGTTCAGATTTTGTGGAAGTTTAGAGCCGACCCAGACTCAAAGGCCAATGAGAAAATAGATGCGCTCTTGCGCCTTTAAATTGAACAAGTCAAGGTAAAGACTATCAGTTGATTAGACGCCAATCCCCTAGCTGCACTCCGAAGCGGTTCGGTGTTGCGGTACATCACGGAGGCGCAAATTCTTGGTTTAAGACGAATTGGTAAGCTCGTCTGATATACTCGGGTCCAGACCTCGAAACTGACATATTGTTCAGGTGTGGCATTCCACAGGTCATATTGGCGCAGTGGTATGATACGTATGACCATGCCAGCACAGCTTCGTACCTGGCAATAGGTGTTTACGGAAATGAACTTGTAGCCCTAATGGTTAATGCGAACAAGTTTGGGAAAACGCTTATAATGGCCGCAGGTGACGAATCTTTGCGAGAAAGGCTAGAGCTATGGGCAAACTGTGCTAAACATCGGAAGGTAGACGATGTGCAGCGGACCTGATCATACAGCTTGCCCAAGATCATTGAAACGCCCGCGTAGGGACTCGCCGTGTGGTGAACTGCCATCTCCAAAGCGAAGTCTTAGCTGCAAACTTGAAATTTTCGGACAATACAGTCTACTGCGGACATGACCTAAGAGTCATCATTCTATTTAAGTCAATACTTGTGCACACTAGGTACTATAATGGGGCGGCGTGGGAAGCATATATTAGTCACTAGCTAGAGTTTCTGTCAAGCAAGAATCCTCTGCAGGGAACATCATTTGTGATAACAAGTCAGGTTCTATCCTCTCCGAGGCCAGGACATTGAAAGTTTCGCAGACCTAGAGGGCTGGATGAGCAATGTGGGATTAAGGGCTATTTGCACAGAGTTGTGATCAGGATGGAATCGCGTATTCCATTTTGTAATCTTAGCTCCTTTCGAGTTGACGTGAAAGTGAGATCCGCATGGAAGAGTCAGATCTTTGTCGTAACTCGTGAAAAAACGGATCGGATATACTTACTTCGACAATATCAACACCTAACTCCTTGTATATATCTCTCAGCGCAGAACTTTCGCTCCAGTATGCCGAATACCCCTGTTTGAGAATAAAGCGATCGTCTTTCGCAGCCAGCGCGAATAAACCAGGGTAGATGTCGAGCCCTACGTCACTGCTTCTCTGCAAGGGACTTCGAAGACGCTGGCCATGTTTATACGATTTCAATTGTTGATACTGCTCCTCCAATGCTAGGGCTAATACTTGTTCAGTACCGGACGGTCATTCGCAGCTCTTTCGATGATGGACAGCAGGGGCGGGTGGGTCCGATGATGCATTGGAACCTCTGGAAGGATGCTCATGAAAACAAGGACTATTATGAATGCCGCAGACAGTTGCCAGGCCTGAATTACGTTGAAGACACACAGGTCATTGAGGACGGTGACGAGAGAGCCAGAGCCAATCTTGATACTCAGAATGCTTGCATCGACCAATTTTCAGACCTCTGGCGCAGGGATCCGGTGGTTCGGCAGACTGCCGTGTCTCCAATGTGATTCAACTTCTTCTTGACAGACTTCGGCCACTTCGGAGGCACCGAAGGAGTTTTAAGCAGATTCTGTTCTATGACAGAATTTACATCAGCTAATTTGCGACAGTTCGCTCTTAAAAAATTCAAGATCCGCTTCAGCGAAGTAGGGGTCCTTCAAGGCCGTTGCGCAGAAAGAAGACTCTTCACGGATGTCCTCCATGTCAATAAGACTGTCGCCAAGCTCAAGCAGCAATAAGGCACTCGAATTGAGACTGCATCTAAGAAAGGACCGCGACCTGGGCTAATTGAAATGACGGTCATAGAGAGCAGATAAGGCAAGAGTCCGGAGCGCAGGCGGACTCGCCTGCTGTCATCTACAAATTCTATCGAGAATGACCTCCACGTCAAGCTACAAGTATTGTAGGACATTACGCTAGCATATAAAATGTTAGCGTCTCGCCTTTTCGAGAGCAGGAGCAAGATAGTTTTGACCTATATGCCATCTTACCTCCGGGGAAAAAGCCGAATATAAGGGAAGCCGAGCATGTTAAGAGTGCAGCCTGTCAACGGGGAATGATCCGCTGTAGCACACATAATGTTGAAATCTACTCGCTGATGCCCACTTTGTCATATGCTGGCTCGATATCGACTAGAACTCACGGCCAGCAGCGTAGCTTCCAAACAGCGGTATTTTTGGCACTCCTTTTCCTAGGTCTCCACCAAATCAAATAAAAGAGCCAGATACTTCAGAACATTCTGAAACGCTATGAAAAGTTCTACTAATGGTCTTCCAGCTGCTTACTTCTCCGTCCTGTATCGTGAACCAGATGGTTCAGCTCAGAAATACTATCAGGCAGTTTATCTCACGAGGCGTAAAGCTGAGGAGCTTAAAACAAGCGTTTCTACAGTATGTGACTTCGGGCCTACGAGGATCCTTCAGATGACAAACGTCAACCAGAACAGTTTCACGATCGAGGTCGTTGATGATGTTGTTGTGCAGCGAGCTTCCCGAGGACCGAGACATGATTTAGTATTATTTAGAATCACAACACCTGTCGATACTGGGTTAGAGAGTGAAGAATAAAGCCCGGTACATAGTGTCATCGTTTCTGAAGGCTGTGTATCGAAGCGGGGATTCTATTTTTATAATCTTCCATGATTTTCTTTCATGTGCTATTAGATGCATTACTTTGCTTCGCTATACTCCCTTGATCAGATTCTGCCGGAGAGAACGGTCTCCGCAAGGTTCTTGAGATTTGTAAATGAAAGAAATTTGAAAAATCTACACGTGCTCGACGCTCGACTGACTTTCGCAGACTCTTCTTCTATTTGCGTCGCACTTTATTGCTCCAACTATGTTGCTTAACATCTGCCAAGTTCGGCACGCAAAATTAGACACATTCCATCGCAGGACATGTAGCTTTCCGATGCTTTTGGCATGTATCACTGCTCTGGGTAACCAGCGGTTCTGTAGCCGATGTTATTAGCGTTTACCAAGAACCTGCTTTAAGTAAGATTTCATGGAACTTGTGTTAGTCTCATCAAAAAATCGTGATTAATCCAGTGAGTCTTTATAAAGCTTCGCCCTTCCCATGTCATGTGGGGTTTAGATCAGCAGATGTCAGCCTCGATATACCCAAGCACTCAATGCCGAGATCCATCTCTGAGAACTTTGCAATTTTCTCCACAGCCTGATCATCACCAAGCCAAGTGATGAAAGTCTGAAAGAGAGAGAATCGACCGGCTACCATCCCGCATATTTTACTAACACCGTTTCACTTTGAATTCCAATAGGGGTTCGGGTTACTAAGTCCTGTGTCTCCGTCACTACTGGATCTGCTCTTGAGGGTTATTACCACAGCGAAAGAGAAGGACTTCATCTATGGATTTCTTGGTGGTAGCGACAAAATGAGTAGCGCAAAGGCTGACTTTGACTATCCAAGTTCCTAGTTCGTCAGTCAGATTGATTCACTTTAAATACACACGTATATAGATTAAATCACCCTAACTTATAAGATGGGACGTAGCAATAAAAATCCCTGAATATGTACTTTCGTCCACCACAGATACTCCAAGAACTGCAACAATAGTCGAGCAGATCTATTCAAGCGGTGCTGTATCTAGAAACCCCAGCCCACTAGATGAAATTGACACTAGACGATATTCACAGGTATAACCCAAGACTTTGTTAATCATAAGCGCTTCCAATCCATATACTACAGGTTTTAGATAATTGATATCGGGCCTAGCCTTACACATTAGCAATAGATAAAGCGAAACCTGCATAAATAATATTGGCTATGATCAGGACAGCAGCTAGTGCTATATCATGAGAGAGCTCACGCGAGATCGACCTAATCGTACGAAACAGTAAAGATATGTCAAGGGTAAGGACAAAGCAGATCAGCACGAAGAAGAAGAACCTTCCAGGGTTCAGATTAGATATGACGTAAATTACAATATTGAAGAGAATGATATTCAGGATTTCGTATGGTATTTCTGCTAACATTGAGGCAATTACTTCGCACGAAGGGTGATGTAAAGCGTATCTAGAGTGCTTCTCGACGATTGTAAGTTGTGTAGGTATAATTTCAAATTCGTATTAGATTTACAATGCATGCGCTTCCATTTAGTACGCCTGCGTGCCTGTCAAGAGACCCAAATCACTTAGTCCCATCTGGGTAGCTCCCTCTTCCCTTCCGTATGTCCTTCCTATGAGCACTGGAAACCTAGGAATGCTGAATCATAGCCGTCCCTCCTGAGTGGCAGAGCCAACCTTTTACTCAACGCAGCCATGTAAATTCCTTTATGAGGGAAAACATCACAAAAATATCACAGTATCTCGTCTTGTTGATGTTCGTAAGATCTCTCGGCCGTCCTCCTTCGTTCAGCTCCGCTGCTTGCGAATCAAACAGCGAAGTTGTGACGTAGAAACCCTATCTCAAACCTGCAGATATGTCTATAGCATGCGATCCAGTATCCAAAAAGCGCCCCTGTACCTCAACGTCACTCACTGCAAGTCACCATCCCTCAAAAGTTACCTTGAAAGAATTGTGAACGGCGAGATTCAGGGAGATCTTTTCGTTCAGGTGTAACCCTTGGGATTCTCCCGAACTGTTTCTTTGATCGATCTCAGAACTCACACTCGTCCAATGTAAAAATGAAACGGAAATCGAGGAATGAAAATCTTTGGTATCGCCTCCCGGGACCAGGACGCGCCCCCCTTGACTTCCAGGCCTGCATCCGAATTTCTTTGATATCTCCGAATAGTATGTCTTTGAAGATGTAGCCTTTATATTCACTGCGTATATAGGATCTTTGATAGAAGATTTACCTTTACGCTCGATCTTTCCGACAGGAACGAGAAATGGCATTTCATTGCTCAGATGAATGAAAAATATGTAAGGCTGGGCAATATCAGTGAAGCAGTCATAATTGATCGAACAAGATTGTAATTTTGCTTGCTTGAAGAGATCTATCTACAGGTAATTTGACCTCCTTATATAGACAAATTTATCATCTCTAGAATTGTTGGTATCACTCTGTTGTGTACATACAATCACATGGCATTACTTAGGTCGTATAAGGTAGCGTTATTGTTTTAATATTAATTTTATAGTGGCTGTAGAGCCAGGTAGTCGGAACTCGGGAAGGGAGATACATCCGGCCTGCTCATTCGGCACGGATATCTCAGCTAACCATTAACCATGAACTAACAGTATATTAATGGATCATTACGTGGATGTTTTCGATATTGGAAGATGTACGATTTGTAAATGAGCAAGACGAAAGGTAGGAGGTCGATATTGTTCTTCGCAATAACAGGACATGACCCTTCAACATACAAGCAAGTTACACGCGGTCAGGCTTATTACATTTCCCTGCAATATAGCAGCAGCCTCCCTAGCACCTGTAACATATCACCGAACTATATTGTAATCCAAAATAGCCTGGGGAAATGAATTGTAAACCATCATCGAGAACTCCTATTCTGCTGTCTCGTGAATTACTACGGAATGATTTCCCGTTATTATCTGTTTTCACATGCCAGCTCAAACCCTATAAATTTGATCGGGTGATCTACTCATCGAGTAACAAAGCCTAGAGAGAGTACTGACTGCGATTTTGGTAAGAAAGGCCACTCATCCTCGTAGCGGGAATGGGTCATCCTCGCCCAGCTGTTCATCATGATCTTTTTTCATATGTCTTGCGTAATTTGCTAGAAGTACAAAGGGATTGAAGAAAACTCCTTGGATCATCTTACTCCGAGGGTCAGAATCAATAAATCAGGGAGGGGAACTTGGTTGGCCCTGAAACCGGGAGTTCAGGGTAGAAAGGTCTCTCAACGACGGTCCGAATATACAACGTCCATTGAACAGCGTAGACTGCTAGCCTAGCTCGCTACTCTCTCCCTTCACGCATTGTGCTGTAGATCGATGCAGACAAGGATTTAGAACAGATACATTTACGAGTGTTAGGCTTATTGATTGCGGAATAGGTAACGTCGAATTTGAACACGAAAGACCAATCATTGAAAATTAATAGGTGGGCATCATAGATCATTTAAGAGCTGGGCCTGAAGCAAGGTACTATCCATTATATGTACATGGAGTAGCCTTGATATTGAAGTAAAAGCACTGAACGAAATATATACAGGAAAAATTGCAGCCATCCTTTGAGGTCCAAATCGAAATTCCATCAGGGCGCTTAGTGACCATGTCAGTGGTAAAGAACTACCATAAGCTCTCTACTGCAGAGTGAGTAATGCAGGTCTGTACGGAAGCTTGTTGTAATCGACGCCCGTCACTGGTGCCTTTCCTTGGTAAAGGAATTGAAGCTTGCAAGGGTTGATAGTGAAGGTTTGATCCGCAGAATCTCTGATCAGCTCTCCGTGGCTGATATCAGTGGTCCAGCTGGCCCCACTACCGGCATTTGCAATGCCAGCGAATGGTGCTGATTCAAGTCCAGCGTTAAGGGTCCACGCGCCTCCCAAGCTGGTAGCGGTGAAAGAGCGGAAATATCTTCCTTTTGATCCTTGAGCCTCGACAATCATGAGATACTTCTGTTGACCCTTGAGGGTGTAGACTTGAACAGCCTCGAAGAGTTTCTGAGTTGTATCGGTCAGGATGGTTTGATAAGTCGAGCCGAAGCTTGCTGGGAAGTTTCCGATAGGCATGCTCGAGCGGTAGATCTTTCCATTGTCGCCACAGAAGAACAGATACATAGTAGTGCTATCGGCAATGAGAGTTTGATCGATCGGTCCGGTGGACGAGCCAGTAATCTCTCCAGTAAAGAGAGGTTTTGCTGCAGACCATCCATTTGGATTCGTTGGGTTGGTTGAAGTCTTGTAGAAGAACTTGGCTCCACCACCCCACTGGTAAGAGAGGACCCAGATACTCTTTGGCGCAAAGTAGAATAGGGTAGGGGCAACAGTGGCTCCTTGCGTCATGCCAGTCTGAGATACGGAGCCCATTTGGTTCCAGTCTGAGAAGAGTCCGAAACTCATGGAGCCATAGGCCGAACCAGCGTAGTAGGATGCATACACGAGATTCTGGCCATTATACGGAGCAACGGTGAAGTCCTTCAGATTTGACCAACCATTCTTTGGCTGAGCTAGGGGTCCAGTAGAAGACCATCGGTATGTAGTTGGAAGGTTGCAAGTCTGTCTCTCGCTCACTGGTGCAGTTTGAGCCAGTGCTGGGTTTCTGGTAAGTATTTTCCTATACTTATTAATGACGGATCTGAACAAACTTACCATGGTCAAGGGCTGGAAGCGCAGACACAAGAGGGCAAAACAAAGCGAGACCGGCAGCGAGGTACTTCATGATGAGAGAAGAAGTCGAAAACTGAGCTTGATGATAGGGTGATGGGACTGGCGCAGTAGAGAAGGAACTCACCTTTTATATACTGAATGATCAACAGAGAGTTCGCGGGGAAAGAGCCATCATTCCATTTGTTATTCCAACAGGTCCACTACTCAGTTGTTCCAGAAGTCTGAACCTATCCACAGTGGGTTTTGGAGGGGAAGTCTGGTGTGTTTCCCATTGTGAACCCACATTGGATAGGTGCGGAATTCTGGAGAAACCAAGTATTTCGCCTATTACAAGAATCACCGAATTGGCACAGTGCTGGGCTTGGTTTCCTGGCTTCCGGGTCCCTGCTGGTATTACTGGACCGCTTGTGTCCTTAATCTAAAAGAAATACCCGACGATTTCTCCGGTTGAAACATTAAATCTTGCATGAATCACATTGCTTTCAGCTGTTGGCGTTCCGCTTCGCAATATGCGAGGCTTACGTATTTCTCCAGGCTTCGCTTCGGTCGACCTTACTCGTATAGCGCGCTCTCCGTCGGAGGAAAACATGGCTAATTATGACAAGCGAGAACGCTAAATTCCAAGATGCATAAGGTGGTAAATTCTATCTCTCGACGAGAAGTCAGAAAAGACCCCATGAAGTATCAGCGTGATAGCAGGATTGAATACAAGATAAGATTTGTGTAACTCTTTAAGATAACATATTTGTGTGATTCTTGAAGGCATCTGATCACTGGAAACATTGTCAATTGTTATTTCGTTAGTAACGCGCTTTGTATCGATCCCAGCCACATTTCTCCGGCTGAGAGAGTGCGCTCGGACCGATGCAACCCTGGTGGCTTGATGGCAGCGCTTCGGATCGTTATAAGCGAAACGTCAATAGCTGGAAGAATTATTCACATACCCCGCTCTCTTGAGTCAGATGTGCTGGCACGATTGCCCGCTAGAGCCCCGGAATAAATTACCAGTCGGAATACCTGCCAGTCAGGCCAGTCCAGTCGGAAGATTTGCCATTCGGAACTCTTGCTAATCGGAAGATTTGCTGAAGACGGGACAAAAGCAACAGCTTCAAGACTTCAAGATCAGCCTGACCGAATGGCGACAACTACCTGTAAAATTGATTCGAACACTCGATGAGACTTCTTATCAGTACTCGTACGTCGCGAATGTGAGTAACAATTGTAAAGAGAATCCCAAGACACATGAGCTCCAGATCGTGATAATACAGCAGTCTGGCGCTCCCAAGGTCCTGAATCACAATAGGAGTAGAAAGAGGATTCTCACTCCTGGGGTATGAGCGAGGATCCTCCTCCTTTCGTACCCCCACAATGATCCTGGGGCAATGTGCTTTCTTTTCTACGCCACCAACCCGTCATCGGAAGTCAGTCAACACGCTCCAGGTCACTGCTCCTTTTCTTTTCCTCTGTATCTATCGCGCTCGTTGTATGCGTGTCTTCACATTCACAGATCTCAGCAAAGAGATTTATACACCTCTCAATTTTCCAACCTTCGGGCAAGAATCTCGCTCCCACGGTACAATGTATTGGGGTTCCGGCCAGATACCTGTGCACTTGTACTTACTTGTACCTTGCATTGTTTCCACTATATTGACTATTCCCGGCGCACTGTCCTGCACGGAGACGATCGGCGGAGAAGAACGGTTGAATCGTGCCAAGGCAACCCCTCTTCGGGCTGTAGTATAATTTAAGGTCAAGGCTCCACTTAAGAACACTGCGCAAGACACCTCCAACCCACATGGCCCTAGTAGACGAAAGATAAAGACCTGTGAATTTCAGAAATACGAGGTGATACATAAGAAGTAATCCTGACTTCAATCAATATATTGAAGTTCGTGATAGTAGATAACGACATGGAAACGAAGGGCTTATATTTTTTGAAGGGTTCTTTTTATTTTCGAGGATGTCGGTTGATCTTTTATTTATTGATGGATGCATAGTCCCAATTGGACGTACCTGCGGGCTTCGCTCCTTGCTTGTTGTCTGGTTCCTTCGTCATGTTATCAAACGATGAAGATTGTGATTTTTGTTTCCTTAGGAAATGTGCCTGCCCGATTCGGACGACTATTTGGTTCTGTCAGTTTCACGGAAAACGGGGAATTTTACCAGGGACTTAGCTCCCAAGTCCGCAAGGCTTAAAGCTTACATGTAACTATTTTTACTTTGAGTTCGGAGTACGAAGGCCCGGTACCTTATAATCACGAATACGCTCAACTTGGAAGGGGTATCGCGAGGAGATGCTGTCATTAAGTTAGAAGGTAAGTAGGTGGTTAAAGCTACTCTTCCGCTACTTAAAAGGCATCGTACGTGACTTTTGCATTTACGGGTCGACATCGGAGAATTATTCACGCAAACGACAAGAGTAAATTCGGCACGAAAAAACTCTAATCATGCTTATTCTCCCCTGTTGTAGTCTCACTTGATAAATTCAATCATAGAATCTAGTTTAATGTCCAATATGATCTCAACTTGGTCCAGGCCATAAAGTGGGAAGGTCGAATTCTCTGACTTATACTGTTTGATGCTCATGAGGATAGCTAAGATGCCAGATATTCCGATCCAGGTAAACCCGTTAGTGAGCAATCGATCAAACACAAGGCTCGAGCTAAGGGTTTCATTTGTGTATTACAACACACAATCAGGTGGAGGTCGAGACTTCGAGCTCCGCTATTGAATAATACTTCGCGTTGCAATTTGTTTATTGAACGCATGGCATTCAATTAATATAATAATGACAGTGTATAAAGAAGAATGTATACTAATCTAAACCTATCAAGTGCACTTTGCAGCTTCCTTTGCTAACCACTGTAACAATAACTCTAAAAGGACAGCTAGGAGTTTATTGTCGATTCCTTCATCACAAAGAAAACTTTTGACAACAAAAAGTTAACATAGCATGAAATATTTATATCGAACCATGCATCTATCCAAATTCAGAAACATTTTAGTTTCTACATTTCTTGATCTTTTTATAGATAGTTGATTTATTTCAAAGAGTGACCTTGTCCTAGCTGGCAACCTCTATAGTCTCAAGTGAGAAATCGCAATTCTATACGCGGCTGAAATGTGAAGCTAACAAGCCAGAGATACCTGTCATACCAATGTTGTGACCGTTGTCTTCTTCCTCGTCGTCTTCAATCACTTCTAAAGAAAAGTCAGCCTAGTTTTAAGTTGCACGATAACAACTCATTTGGACCTACCAAACCGATTCAATGGAGCTGCTTTTTCCTTCTTCTTTATGTACTCCAAAGCTGCCTTCTTTGTCGTTTCTGTTCCTTGAGTAATTGCCTTCCTGGTTGGCTCGGGTGGTGCTTCGATTCTGGTCGTAGTCTGCTTGATCTCGTCGATGCGATCACTCATGCTTTCTAGAACCTGCTGTTGCTTCTGATACAAGAGTTAGCTCAAACCCTGGCCAAAATATTAGCAAGGGAAGGTTTTACTTCATGTGCCAACTTATAGACTCGGGCTGACGCATCCTTAGACCACGCTTCCAAGTTTTTGACCTTCTTTCTCATTTGACCGGGATCTTTCTCGTCCGCTGTGACTGAGATTTCATCGCAGAGCTTCAGACCAGGCATGATACTCGACATGGAAAGCTCACACCACATGCTAGCGATGTCACCAAAAACGCCAAAGTACGAGCGGATAGTGACCGCGGCGCTATACACTTGCTTTGGCAGAGATTAATACTTTTATTATTACAAGAAATAATGCTTTTGGGATGAACATACCGAAGCTTGAAAGTCGGTGAGTGTGTAGTCTCCAATCTTGATGTCCTTGTTAGGATCGGTACCATCAGCCGCAACAATTGCTTTGATTGTCTCAAGGAAGGGATCGACCTGGTACTTGATTGAGATACCAATGACTGCGGCAATCGCCTCAAAGAAGCGGACAAGCTTTGTAATCTGTTCCTTCAAGTTGATGATGAGTTTGATGCACTGGATCAGAATTGACTTGACCTCAGTCTGCACGGGACGATTAGCATCAGCCCTGCTCAGTGAAAGGTTATATGATACTCACCAAGGTCAGATTGGATGATGTAAGTCGTGTCAGCTCTGCCTGGACGGAACCCAACTTGTTCTGTTGAGAAACAAGAACTTCAGAGGCCTTGCCATAGTTTGATTGAGTCGTACTTAACATATCCTGGGTGGTACTCAGGCGGTTCTTGGCAGCTTCTAAGACCGCTTGCGCCTGCGCTGTTTTGGCATTGATCTGAGCAGTCTGTACTGCGGGATCTAGAGGAGCGCGAAGTGGTACCTAAAAAGTACCATCAGCCATGATAATACATTTTATACTATGCGGTGGTTAACGTACTCCATTAGCAGCTGCGCCAGGGAGTGATCTCGAAACTGCCATGAGGGTATTTGCCTTCTGATATTGGGCTGCGAAGCCAGATTGCCATTTCTTGACGGCTTCGGATTCTTTAGTTGGGAACGTGTAACTTGGGCTCTTCGACTTTTCGACTTCTCCCTGAATCTCTGCAGCAACCTGCCGTGCTCTGGTCAGTCCATGAATTGTTGGGTCAATGGGTAGTACTAACTCGAGCAGAAACCTCCAAGATAGTCCGAAGTGTCTGGCTTGGCTCCTCTGCGGTGGCGATGGTGTTGAAGAGTTTCTTGTGATCATCGAACATCGTTTGAAGAAACTTGATGCTAGATCTGGCCCCTTCTTTGGATTCGTTACCCTGGGCTGCCATGTCCCAATTAATGTTTCCATCTTTACCGTTGAGAATTACGTGCATTGTGGACAGAAAGGTGTTGATCTTTATTACATGGGAGTACGCAGGGTCAGTGGCCTGTGGTATAAGAGTCTGTGGTTGAGTTACGGGAGCTGTCGGGGATGTCCCATTCCCATTTGCTGTAGGGGTGCCAGTCTCTTTTGAGGGGTGGACAAACGATCCTACGATACCTGCACCAGTCTTTATCTTCGCCATCGGATTCAAGTTGTCCAAGAGGGCCGGAATTGCTGCATTCAAGGCGGTAGTTAAGGCGCCCGCTAAGTCTCCAACAATCTGTTGGCCCATCAAATCCCAGCTGTCGAGAAATTCATTAGTATTTGCAGCTGGAGAAGGCGATATGACATGTGGATTATTCTCACCCAGAAGGAAACGAGTCAGATGCCTTCTTGAAAGCTTCTGATGCAAGCTTGATTTGTTCTCCCATTTTTTCGGATGCCTTTCTTGCTTCGTCGACAGCTTCTTTCTGGTACTCCAGGCGAGTCTGCTCTGCAGCAAGGCAGACCTCATTGCTCAGCAATTGATCTCGGGTTGTGTTCTCTTCTTCGACACAAGCTGCGTGCATCTCGCAGACGTAGTACAACCAGTCTTCAAACTTCTTGTCCATGGCTTGGGAAGTTTCGAGGCACTGCTGTGCTGCATCCTTCAAAGTATTGAGCTGAGGCTTCAACATCTTCTTTGCATCGTTTGGGTGACCTATGATATCAATAATTTGGTTGATCTGGAGGGTATTAGCTCGATTGGAAAAACACCATGTTGTGAAGGTGCCGTCTCACTTTGCTATCCACGGTCTTGGAAAGATGCATGATGACACCCATACCATTCTCCGCCTCAAGGAATGCATATCGTCCCATGTTGTTACATTCGACAAGATTTGCTTGTATAGATGTATACCTGATCACGTTGGTCAGTTGGATTGATGATCTCACGTAGCAAAGAGTCTTACTGCAGGTATTTAAATCCCGTATCTTTTGGAGGTGTGAGGGTGACAACGGCTTTGGGCGACGAACTTGCTGCCAGGCATGCGCCCATACAGTTAATAGCAGTAGGTGCCGATTGCAAGAGTTCTTCCCAGCTAAACTGAAAGATCAAGGAGCTTTTCATCTCCCCAACGACTTGTTCAGTAAGATTGGGTGCCAAATCACGGGCCTGTTGTGCTTGAAGCACCACACTCAAGTCTTTAGCATTGGATGGCATTTCGAATGGGCTTGAGGGTTTTGACGTTTTAATCAAATGTATTGTAATGATGGAGTGAGGAACTGTAAGTTGATCATTGTGACGAAAGACGTAATAGCTGGTTTATATAGAAGAACTCGTAGGACTGTGCATGAACCCCCTTAGCATCTGGCTAGTTCTATAGAGCAGTAGATCTTCCTTCTTTACAGATCTGTATCTAACATATAGCATGTGAACGCTTCGATCTCCTTACTTCCTTTTGCGCCGCTATTCGTGGTCTATCCGGCCGAACAGGGTGACATCACGTTGAAGGAGTAGGAGAACAGCTAAGTCGGCGCTAATCCGGGGTGAACACATGCTTGCGATATATATCTTAAGTAACATTCACTAGGCTAGCAATACAAGACCGCTCTGCCCAAGCCACAAGCACGCAACTCACATCCTTGATGCATTAGAGTGCGAAGATAAGTTGCAAATGGAATGTCACCCATGGCTACGGTAGGCCGACGTATGCAAGGGCAGACAAACATCTAAAGCGGCGTGATCTTTATGGACATTACGTGAGAATTCTCTCGAGCAGGCCTTGGTCGTTCTAGTATTCCTCACTTTATTTGTAACCTCACAGTAGTTTGATTAATCTTCCAACTAATTGACTTATCATATAAGTTCAACAAGAGAGCTCATTGCAACGACCAGCACACCCCTTTGCTTCATAACATCTTTTTACCTTGTTTCATTATTCCCCAATTCTCGAACGTTACAGAAGCAGTCCCAGTCCAGAATGGAAAAATACCAACAGATCATGGAAATGTGGCTTCCAGGCTTCCAGCAGCGCTACAGTCTCAAACTCGAGGCTACAGATGTTCAGATGCAGCTAACAACGCTTGGTCGCCGACTCAACGAGATTTCGACGGGCCTCAATGATGCAGTCGTGTCCAGCTCGCGTGAGACCATTGATAAATTGGAGATCGCAATGTCCAAAGTTTACAAAATTGCGGTATTTCTTCGTGGGGACTATGATGCCCGTGATGTAGACGACGAACATAAGAAGGCGAGAGGGAAAAAGGATGTAATTGACCCAACTGTGTTGGCGTTCGCAGAAATGCAAGCAAGAGCGGAGGAAGGATTGCGCCAAATCGGAAATTTCCACAGCCAGGTGATATACCAAATTTTTCGAGTCAGTTCTCGATTTAAAGCTGATATTTCTTCCAGGTCATGGAAATCCAAAATACCGGGATTGCGCCTCTGAAGCAAAAGATCACTCAGATGATCGAACAAAATATCACAGAACTCGAGTCGATTCAGAATCAAATCAACACTGCAGAGTCAAGCTGCCAAAACATGCAACAGTCCCTTAAGACTCAAACAGATGCTGTGCAATCTTTGGAGAAGAAGATTGCGGAGTCCGAAACTGCAGCAACATTCAGCGACATCGGCGTAAAGCTCTCTTCCTTCCCTTTACTGTACAAAGAGCTGACTATCGCCATAGTTTTCCATCTTGACTTTCGGGATAGGAAATTTGATAAATCATGGGCCTTTAGACCCTTTCAACCTGCATGGCGAGCTGGATGATGCTCGCCGTCGATACTCTGATGCCGTTTCATCCCTAAAAACAGCAAAGGGAAGGTTGACTGAGTTGTGCCAATCCAAGGCCGCACTCGAAAGTAGCCGGGCCACGCATAGCCAGCTCCAGGTAGAGATGCCATCGCTGCAAACAGAAGCTACAATAACCGAATCTCGCTGTATCATGCTGCAAAACCAGTTCAGTGTTCTTAAAGATACGTCTACCAAGCTCGACCTGAAAGTCCGCAAAGTTCAAGGCGATGCGCTGGTTACCAGAAGCACTGCCTATTCCAAAGACGAATTTGTGGCGGGCTTGTTCGAGATATGTACTGACGCATTGATTCACTCTCGTCTTATGGACGAGGTACAAATGATCAAGGGAGAGATCTTTGCAGAATATGGTGGTCCCATTCCCGACGAGATCGCGGAAGCAGGGTACGCAGTCGAGGAGAAGCTCAAGATGCGCAATACATTGCCTAGTATCAAGGCTCGGCTCTGATTAGAGAGCAAGAAAATGTTACGGTTATTCAATATGATCTGTTTGTAGAGTAATGGAATCCTTTACTCTATATGTTGCGCAAATGTGCTGCGCTGTTCTGATGAAACATTGTACATACTCGTCCCAATTACAAATAGTCGCTATGTTTTCTACACAAGCCAAGCATGCGATCTTGATCAGTGTTACACAATGGAGCTATTCTACAAGTCGGAACTGTGATTGCTCGAGATGTAATGCACGGCCTAAGTTGACCATGCGAGTGCTGACGATAGATTCGAGCTGGCGATGGGTAGGAGAAAGGGTGTGAGTAGATCACCTATCTTGATGCATTGCTTATTGTAAATTCCGTCATTGATGTTCAGTACTAACTCATTAAGAGTGGGTCTTGACGACTCTACTTCGGGGCCATAAAAATTGTGGGGTCAAGTCACTCCCATACTTACAAGATAAGATAAGCTATAAGTGGCTATTGATGTGTATTCATCGCTAAGCTCGATGATCTACTGTATAGGAAAGAGGCAGATGAAAAAGCTAATTCGGGATAGAACAGAGTCCCTAAGATAGTTGTGCCCATTGGCTGACAAGCCGGCCGTCATAGCGCCGCCTCCCGCCGTCAAAGCTGTGGTCAACAATGTGCGAAAAGGAAGACTTGGCGAGGATAAACATTTATCTATGGTGTAATGTCTTTCGGCCCTTTTTATTAGCCTGATCAATACAGCAATATTTCGCGAGGCTGCTCCCAGAAACGAGAGCTAATGCGGATGATATAAGACGGCGCTCCGGTCATACGCGAGCCAGTTGTGAAGCGAGCATTCAGCGCGGCGCTCCCGAAGCTGATGTTGCGCCTGCTTTACACCACACCACAAACTTTATATATCAATACATTGCTGCTTTACAGACGTAAGACTGATTCAACATATGCACCGATTGTCCAAGCGGCGATTCATGTGCAGTAGCTCTACTTGTGCAAATCGAATATTGACTCAGCCGGATATCATGGCGCCGCTGTCAGAGCTTTCGGTTATGCCTGCTTCTTTTGGACCAATTGTTTTGCAGCGGGAAATTAACCATAACCTTTGATACCTCCGGTAGACCAAGACACGATCTGATTGCATTCCTCGGAATAATGCCTGTCTGTGCTTTCATGTAGCGTTAATCGTGCAGTGTGAAGTGGAATACTGGGGATAGCTCTCCCTATCCACATCATATGCATACTAAGCTAATGATTTAAAAACAAGATGCGAGGTCACTCTATGATACATGACAGATTATCTTCCATTTTCCTTCCATCAAGTCTCTTTGTTATCAATTGCTCTAAAGGGCAAACTTCAAGAGGCGTTTAAGCTATGTCAACAGCGCTGTCTCCTTGTTTGAGGCGCTAAGTGGAAACAAAGTGCCTTGGCAATATTTTAGAGCATATAGCCACGCAAAATGATACCTAGTGCTCATGACATGGGATTTAATTTGAAACGAAACTGCCAAATCGTTGTCTACGGCTTGCGTTAAACTTCATGAGCTGCCATGCCTACTCGCTTTCTCCGTGGGTCTGAGCCTGTGCACAGTGGGTTTCCAGGGAATATTTGGTTATGATTGACCCGTGTCTTAAACCCTGTCAGGTTCAGACCCACGGAGAAAGTGAGTACAGAGTACATTCATATTGATTGATGATCTCAGGAGTAAACCCACGGTCGCTACTGCAATAATAATATCCACGTCATTTCGGTAGCTTCAACTGAGGAGCCTGATTCAGCTTGAGAGATCTTCACTTCTGTTGTACAGACTTGAGATTGGTTAGGATATTCTTTATCGTGTTACCGCTTCTATGGTACGCGAGAGTACGTTGATGATAGCGCGATTTCTAGGTTTAATGTCACTGGTCAAGTGGAGCGCGAAATAATATCGCTTAACCTCGACCAGTAACAATGTTTAGCAAACTTAGATACTGGTGGTCGGCAAAACTAACGTTTATCTGCGGTTGCAGCGAAAATTGGGTGATCAGGACTAGTATTTAATAAGCGCCAGTATCGAGTTATTTGAAGCTCCCAACATTGACAGATACAGATACCCAGAATAGCAGGCGCTATTCAACGTTCTTGGTGACTTCTGAAACAGCGAGTTCTTTGGTAAAAAGGTACTGTACCCATTGATTCAAATCTCCGAGAGTATCTGAGCTGCATGTAACAAGGGGTCTTGAATGCTATCAAATCTCTTTTTGCACGTCATATTACCTGCTAATATAGAATAGATGTCGAAATCAAAAGAGATAGTGAAGGCTTCGATGCTGTGGATCGTCCTATCAAAATTTCCGTCGACATCGGCAATATTTGTCTAGTTGCCCATTACCACCGGACTGATTGGGATCGGCATCTCAAAGTGACTTCCACTGAAGCTAGGTCGTGAAAAACCCCAAACCATACCAGAAAGTTCACGCTGTCTTCATGTGATAGGCCAATGCCACAGAAATCGAGGTTGTAGGCTTGTAGGATTTACTCGGTGATCGCCTCACTCACCATTTTGACTTTGACATTACACAAGATACCAAGACGACGGAGGCACTAAATCGAAACACATGTCAGCAAGCCCTCTCGCGAGACTTTTGTCGTTTTCTATCACAACAGGCATGGTATGCGCCAACCTAAGGACATCAAATATCAAAGCAGTCTTCTGCTGATCAGATAGACTAGCCATTCGTTGTTCAGCCTACATATGACACGAATTAACGCCACCCAGTCGTTTTAAGGCCGAGCTAGGTTTCTCCGGGACTCGAATCAAAGCAGCCCTCCGATATGCGACTTGTGACGTTATGGTCAATCTTGATTGCTGCTAATTGTTCTTTATCTCAGAAGTGTGAATACTGTTGCTGGTAAGTGAAGAAAGTCGTTAAATGGTCCACAAATAGTCCACAGAATAACAAGCCGTCATTTTTGGAAGTCACTATTCCTAATGCTACAGGTAGCTTGTTTCAGTGGTAACACGCTGAAATATCGTGATGCCCATTTACGGAGTAGCTGGGCTGGCGTAGGCTCAGTAGCTGCTTGCGTGAAAGTCTTTAGAAAACCTTATTTATCGAACACTTCAGATAAAAGGAAAATTAAATAAATCCTGTGGACGAGGCATATCCTCATTCAGAGACGACCTAATGCAAGACAATGGAATGGTGCTAATACTAATCAGGGTGACCCCTAGTTTGTTCGCACTGGTATATAAATCGTACTGGAATATAAACTTTGAATCAAATATTTGAAGTTTACTTCCCTTGGTTTTTGCCGGGCTTCTTCTACCTTCCTGTCCAATTTTCGTATTTCTATGCGATCCAATCAATTCTTTGTTTCGCTATTTGGAATTAGTAGAGAGCTATATTAACCAAAAGCAAAATCCCTTGCGCTGACTGCACAAATTAGACATTTCTGCACTACGGGTATACCTCAAGGCAAGCCCTCTTTCAGCGCTGTACTCCTAAGCTAGAAAGTCTCCTTGGAAACTTCGCTGTCAGCGATGCAATTCGACACCAGCTCAGAGAAGTTGTCATTGAGCAGATACAAAATGACAAAGTACCCGACCTCAAATCCACATTCACTACCGTGTCGAATTACTCTCAAGACTTCGTTCAATAGGTCTTTCGTCCCTTTCAGGAGGTGGTTCCTCGTCCCGTAAACCTAAATATTCTCAACCATCATGTATCACTCGCAGAACATGATGCAGAAATCCTGAGAGCCATCCGTTGTCCCCTCCAGCTGAAACCCTGCGCTCTCATACATCAGAGAGTGATAGTGGTATAATTACTGCATCTTCTTCTGCAGTCTCGTTGTAGTAAATTACCCTTCTCCTGATGTATGCTTGGCTGTCGACTAATGCCTGTTTAAAATGCCAGCAGTCATACAAAACATGAGAAGTCCAAAGCATCTGTTTTGAGAACCCATATAAGGGGGCCATCTTCAGTTGATAATCAAAGAGGAATTTTCAGATTGAGACTATACACTGAATAATCATCAGTATCATGACTGCAAGACACGATGCTGCAGAGAAGCCAAGGATTAAGCGAAAAAACAACAGTCTATTCCACGAATTTAATCTAATCTAATCTATTCTATTCTATTCTATGTGCAAAAATTTCAAATCGTTAGGTTGACAGCGAAATTACCCTCGCGCAAGGGTATAAGACAAAGGAAATAAGTAAGGAAATAAAGAAAGATCAGGAAAGCATCATATGTCCTCCACCTCTTCAACCCCAGACGGAAAATCGAGGAAGAGGGGTGCGAGTTCCAGGGCTCAGATCATAACACTTTGAATCCGTCTGAAAGACCTCCGAGAAAGCCGACCGAACTGTCGCCACTCCGTTTAAACGCAGATGCACTATTCGATCAGAGTCAGCAAGGTCCCAAATATGACTTTTGAATTCAAGTACGTACTTGGTAGGTAGTGATATAAGTGCAAGAGCAATAATCATGCTAGAGAAAGAGAAGAGCGGTTAGCCTAAACGTCGTCTTATCTCAATCATTGTGATAGTCGAGAAGAGTTCTGTCTTACAGGAGCATGGCAACCACGACCTGTCCCTTGTCCAGGGCACCCAGTCACAGCTGGGTTGTGGTGTACGAACCAGTGCTTGACTTTCGACCAAAAGTTCGGGTCTGCTTCGCGGGCAGCGACAGGGTGCAAGCCGAGACGGATCTTTGCGGCTTCGAATCTCTCCATGAAATCGGCCGGAGCGGTCTCGATTGGCTGAGTTACGTTGGCTGGGTGTGCGATAGCACCGAGGGCCATAGTAAGGAGAAGAGCGGTGGAGAAGTTGAATTGCATATTTGCGGTTTGAAGACTTTGATCGTCGAAAAGTTAAGCTCTAGAGGTGTTAGCTTCTTCGCTGAGAAGAAACAGGAGATGGATTAGATGGATGGGATGTTTACTGTGAGTTGGTTGGTAGTTGAGTGAGTGTAGATGATTCTTTGTTGAGGCTGTTGAGTGATGGTGAGTGATGATGAGAGCAGAAGTGCAGAGCAGGCTCTTTATATACATTTCCCAAGCCGTATGTATTCAGCTAAAGAACATCGTTCAATCCTTCGTTCCACAAAAATATGTGTGCTGAACCACAAGACTTTTCCCTAATCGAAAGATAGAGGATGATCAAAGTCAACCCATATTTTCCCATACAGTGGCTCAATAATTGACTGGTCCGCGTCAAATCTTAGTTCGACACAAAGATATAGTGGTACCATTGGATGCAAGGCTTGACTCTTTCTGGTGGTGTATCCATCCCGTGGAAAATCAAATATATTCTGACTCCACCTTATATTGGTTCAGTCCAGGTCATTTATTGACTGATCGCTAAGATGCAAGCGTTTCCAAGTGTCCTTGTGCAATTGACCATTAAAGAGCTCCATGATGACGAACGTGGCTCAAGTCGGCAGCTTTCGACAATTCTAATGATATAGTACTCTGCATATGAGGCTATCCACTTCCATATCACGTAGAGTGATCTACTATCACATGGAGCTCATGTTGGGCCCCCTTAGAAAATGCAATGGAAGAGTGTGTCTCCTGACGCTCCTACTACTCCTTTAGAGAAAGTCTAATAAAGTTTAACGTGCATATTCAATCCGTTTGAGGGTGTTGACTCAAGCTGTAAAACGCAATACTTTGATAGTGTGTTGTTGAGAGTGCAGCTTTGTGGGTCTAAGTGAAACTCTACACTCATCTACGTGTGTTTCTTAGGATATGACTTTTTATTCTTCACACTACAACTCGAGTCATATTGTCTTTTCAACATTTTTTTGGTGATCCTCCATATTTACCCCCATCTTTCTTAACGTGTCAGGGTGGGTGATAGAAAACGTGGCAGGTGAGTAGACTCCTCAAACAACCTTGGGAGATGGTTAAGAGCGAAGATTTTGGATGTATCATCCGGCAGTTCGTTGCAGTGGACAAGGGATGGTTTGCCGGGTACACTATGGAGATGCCATGATTCCAGCTGGTACACGACAGACGTGCTGGTTATGACTACCTGCAGCTAGAGAAAAATTAATCAATATCGAGTCGTGTATCCATCAGCCTCAAGAATTTCTCTAGCAACCAACTAGGAAGCGTGGTTCAGTCACGCCAAAGCGATAGAAGTCGCCGCAGCTTGTTCACTTGTAAGAAAAGAGGAGCAACAATAAAGCCTGGCCTACATCAATTTCTTTGGATACGACTATTTTGTCATCAAGATACAAGGAACACCCATACCTGCTCTCAACCCTGCAAAATGCACCCATGCTCATCTATCTCGATAAATTAAGCGTAAAAACATCCCCGTCAGCCTATACTCACTTCTATAATTGCCTCTAGAAGGATTCCGCTACACCGTATTCACTTTATGAACCATCTAGTTAATGATATACGCCCTATTAATCTGATCAGATCGTACTATTCAAATTTTTATAGGTGGCTTCGTGAGCTTAGAAGTACTAGAATACCCCCCCACCTTCTCATGATTTCTCCAAGTCAATTGAGCAAGCTAAAGCAGTTCACGTTGTTTACCTTATAGGTGCGAGTGCAAGTATTCCTTGTATGATTGTATCCGTTTCTTTCAACGTCCTGTGATACCTTGAGGGGCTATAAAAGCTTATTAGGTGAGATCACATGGCGCGAGAGCCACTTTGTGCAGCGATAGCGGAGCGGCGAGTAAGAATAAGCTTTGACAAGAAGTCTTAGCTGGTTTGCCGAGGACAATCATGTGTGCTAAAAGAGATATGGCTGCATCAGCTTCATTCTGTAAGGCGGGTTGTACTAGAGTAAACGTGCAACGCAGCTCAGGCCAAGTGTCACACTTACAACTAAATTCTCGTCTGGCAAACATACCGCCGTGACTTTTGGTAGTCACAGCTAAACAACTTCACAGACTCTCATGACATCCAACTCGACGCGTTTACTCGGCAATTGAGAAAATCGAAATCCAAGGAATAGTTATGAGTGAAACTCAAAAGCAGAGTTAAAATCAAAGACATTCTGACTTTGCTTTTGACTTCACTTCCGCTCGGGCAAAGATTAAGCTACTTTATAAACTCTAAGTTGGCCTACATGGGCCGGCGCTGCTTTTGCACGATTCGAGTCAGTGGATTCTTGACATTCAGCTTGACATTCAAAAGATAATAATTTCTTAGATTACGAAAGAAGGATCCTGAAAGCACTAAGAGCCAATGATTTTCTGATGAATAGAGTAAACTCAGTCTTCAATTCGCATATTGCTAGAAAAAATTAATAGCCGAGCGCAACACCCGAGCGCAACTGAAGGGGAACCGACTATTAACCTTAACTTATTTACTGAAGGAGGGTCAAAAGAGTCTAAAGGCTAATGCGGATAAACGTGCATAAAACGATTTGGCTTGATACGTTGATAAATAGTTTTCGTCTATTCACTTCGAACCATATTCTTCGCGCAAGGGAAGTTTAAAGTTTAAACATATTAAGCATATGCGAAACGATAAACGTTTACAAAATGATTGGCCTAATCAATTATCTCTGGTTTTCGCGCAAAGACTTTAATAATCACATCCTCTACGAAGAGCGACATAGAATGATTTCAAATGCCAAAATTGTTGAACTGTGCAAGACATTAAGCTTGGATTATTCATTTTTTGGTCCCTCGCGTATTGACTCCAAGCTAACCGTACATCATTCGCGGATAGAAAGTCTGACAGTACTCTTCCCCCACAGCCACTTGTAACAGTAGATCAAATCCATGATCTCAGAGGCTATATCCCCTGCATACCGTAAAGCACAGGTCAAAAACTGGTCAGATCTAAGGATAAAGGACCTAAGTCAAGTTCAAGAAGCCTAAAGGTAGCTCGACGTTGTCTTGTCATTGGCCAGATACCCTAGTATCCCATCCATATAGCCTTTATAGATTACCCTCAATGTACTCACAATTACAAGGAATAAAGGGGAGTGGAGTAAGACACCCGCATGAGCCCCTCCGACGGCGTGCAAAAACGATTCGCTCAATCATCAAACTCTATGGTTTACAGTTATAGACTTTGACTTGAAGTTCTTCGCGAAGAAAGGTTGGCGACAAATTCTACCGGTAAAATCCGGGAAGTGGATAAAAAGCTTGGCTTCGTATAGCTTACTCGCTGGTTTCGATTCTTAACTTCACGATAATATCCTATCGCCTTATACTATCGCATTTTAGAACTCCATCTCTCAAGAACCTCCCTGTCCCCCGCTCTCTCCTCGGTATATTCCGTATGTCGCCATCTTACAACTACAGTAAGTTCTTCACGTGGTGGAATAGGCATGTCCTGTAAGTCATGAGAGAAAGAAACAATTGTGCCGGTACTGGGGTAACCTTACCTTATTACCCGAGGAGAAGGTGAATGGATGAGCTCGCATATAAATCGGGATGTTTAGTAGACCGACTCGTCCGAGACTGCGAACGCTTATTGAATGCTGTACACGAGTATCCCAGACATGGCGAGGATTGTTATTTTTACAGGTTGAATCTCGACAAGCATTTGGAAACTCGATAGGGAAATGTATGAGCTCGAACAGGAATCGAATGTTCAGCGGATCGACTTTTGGTCATGCGAAAGCTCGTTAAATGCTGTACACGAGGTTCCCAGTCATGACCAGTGTCTTTAGTTTTGTAGACTAGAACCCCGACAAGGTGCCAGAATTTGCATGCTTATCAACATGAAGCCAGCGCGGCGTTGCGAGGCTCTATCTGAAACTATTTTCACATTCTTCCTCTACAGGTGATGTTTCTTCTGGAAATGGAAAATACTACTCTGCAGTTCGCTTCGCTTTCGAGATCATATGAATTCGTATCTATTGTCTATATTCGCACTTATGAGACATGGGAACCTCCGTCCCGTAGATGATTCAAACGTGAGTGGTAGAAAACTTTTTCAAGAATTCAATGACGAGTGCGACATTGTCACACGTGGTGAAGGAGGTAAAATGAAGAAATAAATCTATTCGACGTTTGACGGATTTTGCTCGGGTGCAGCAAATGGTGGACGCAATTGTCATTTCTCTGGCCATGATGAGTGGAATATCTCGCGCTGCATATAGCACTTCCTAAGCTGCTGTGAAAAAAATGCCGCGGTCATTGGCTCTAGGATGACGAGCTTATGGCATTAGAGTTTCGTTTGCTATCACAACGAACTCTGATCATAAAGCTGACTCGTTGAGTAGACGCGCTTTCCCGGGCTACCCCCGCATAGCTAAGAGCTTCTGGAAGAAAAGCCTAAACTAGCGAAGCAATGGAAGGCAGGTATAAAATTCTTGTATTGGCTTATCTTGCTCGTCCGAAAGATAGAACATTTTGATATCATTCTGTCGTAGTACGTATAATCAAGTAGTCTGCGTGAGCTAAAGTATAGTGATAGTCATGGTATTATCGGTTATATCGTAGCTGTCGAATCTAGGTAGTCGAGACTCTGAAAGGGAGACATATCTAGCCGGCTGAGCCCTAGCGTAGATACTCGACTAACTCATGACTATAGACCAGCAGAACAAGAGGTACTATATTTGTTTCAAGGGTAGAGGTGCGTGAAACGCTCAATACATCAGAAATCAAGCTCTATTTTAGCATATTCGACAGTAATTTGATTTCCTCACCTGAAAGTCTTAGACACTCGTGTAGTCTACTCAGATCACCCGGCGGCACGAGAAACAAGCCGGACTGCACAAGCACGAAAGATGAGGAAGCTGTTGCATCAACAAATTCCAGCCGGCTACCAGAATCTCTCGGGATGTTTCCGACGTGTCTTGCTGTCAAAACAAAGCTTGCCTATTTTGCAATTCATGGGGGCTGAAATGAGAAAAGCGAGTATTCTTGTTCGGTATATACACTCGCCGATTCTTGGAGCTTCCAAGCTCTTGAATCCTGGATGCTGGGAACGTCTTGTTTCAAGTCAGTGACCTGATCTGGACGCCTTCGTGCTATTTCAGGTTACTACGAATCGAAAAATTCTCGCACTTATATGACTTTATAAGATATAAGAAGATCTATGAGAATCATATGAGTTCCTGAAAGAAACTCTCACTCACCTAAACGTTTCCGCTGCTCCGTAAGGTCTGCCGGGGCTTCCGGTCAGCTCAACCGCTTGTTATAGCCTGTGGTGTTATGTCACGATCGATGCGAGAATCTCAACCGAAGATCTTCAGCCGACCGAGAGCTGGACCGGCGACTACTGATTAGGAAGCGGATATTTGATACCTTGCTCGGGGATCTACGGTTATCTATCGAGCTCCTTTCTATAGCTTCAGCTAAAGATCACTTAACGAGTTATCGTTTGCTTTGATTTGCTGCCCACTACTTTTGTGAACTTGAATCAAGTCCGGTCTGTCCGGATGTCCTTGAATTTGCTGCATTGCTCGGTGACCGGATATAGTGGCAGCGTTCCTCCACAGAACTGGCACGATTGTCATAGGCTCAAGGAAGGGCTCTGTGAAGCTAGAATAGAAAGACAAATTCCATCGATATTTTCTCTCGGCATGTCATCTACAATATGTTTCAGAATTCAAAGTCCTACTTTCTTTTCAAAAATGGATAATGTCTTTATGTACTATCCTAACATGACGCTAAGATATTGTGTATAGATATGACTACCCAATCAAACTCAATTCTCCGATTATGACTAAGCCTTGAGAGCTAGGTGAATACGGTAACTCTACTCTTGATTTTTCATTGTTCGATTATGTCTGACGAGTTATCGGTGTTACCGGGGATGTTATATTCACGCTGAAGAATGTCCGGGGAGGCATTCCCTCAGTCAAGCCTTCCCTTAACGTACGATGACACTGGAAGCATATATTAACCTATCTAAAACCTTTGACTGTGTTTGTGCGACGGATGCCTTTCCCACGAAGTTTAATATAGTAATCTGATAGCCGATGATATTCTTGTCAGAAAACTAAGTAGTTTCCCCGTTTGGTCGGCCTGATATTGGCTACATTTCTATGAAAGAGACGTGCGACAAGTTAGCCTACCAGCCATGACCCTATGGATGTGTAACGAACTGTTCAGAGTTTCGCTCTTGCTGGAGCAGCCGGCGTTGTGATTGAAGGCCGGACTTAACCCCGAGGGTGCGGACACACCAAGAAAAATGCGTCCGACTGGAAGAGAAGCATTTTTGGATACAGGCTGCCTGTGTTACGTGTGACGAAGGGCTGGGTATCTTCAGCCTTGTATGAGCCGATACGCTTATTCCCAGTTGAGTTGAGGTAAGAGCTCGAGTCAAGGGGATTGTCCCGATAGAAGTCGACTCCACCATCATCGAAGGACTTCCAGGCCCGAGATTCTATCAAGAGAGCCGTAGAAGAAGCTGGCGTTCCAACTTTCACCAATCCCATTGAATGTGGAAAAACAAGAGAACCTGTCCGCGAAAGATTTGGCTGAGCCGGAACTTTGCGCGCTCAACTATCCATTGTCGCTGGTTGCAAGCACCTATCGAAACACGAGGAAAACAATCGAGCATATCAAGGTAAGCATGACGATAGGAGCTCACTGCAAATTCCAGGCTTCCAAGAAGTCTGCTTAGGTATGGGGCTAAGCCAAGACAGGAGAAAGAATAACGCTAGGAGCAAAGAAATGGTGATCTTGAATGTTGTCAAAAAGAGGGTCAATGGACATTGATTATATAGATTTCAAAATTTCATATGCCTAATTATTGGAGTCGACTCTCCAGGTTTGTGCTGGCAAGTTCCCTCTAGATCACTGTGTGTTATGAAATGGGTTTTCACCCGCGTAGACCACTCTTCGATGCAAGATGCATGAACATCGGAGTCGGGGCCCGGGAACTGAAACAGATCATCCAGAAACGAAACATGGTGATGTTTCTCGCTTAAATATTCTGCTACGTAAGCGAGGTTCCGAGGGGGGACGAGCACAGGCGTAGCATACAACAACCGCTCCCGTGCACTGCAAAGCTTCGACAGAGCTTCAATGTCATGGTGGAATGAAACGCTCTTGATGCTTTGTTTCTGTCGCTGCCGAATACATGTGGAGCCGGATCCTGGGCTCCAGACTGGTATCGTTTCTTTTGACAAGCTTTCATGACAACGGCATGACGAATATGTGACTCTGTGTGGTCAAGGTTCCGATGTTCGCAACACTAGGAGGTGCTCGGTCTGAGTCTTTTGAAAACCTTTCTTGCAAGAGAAGCCCGGATGGTTGTTGGCCTGGGCGAGAAATGAGATTTGACCTGAACACCCTTGGCTTTTTTCGCCGTATAACAGTCCCGTCTCCTCAGATTGAAAGATGCAGTCATCATTGTCATTCTTCTAAATTATCTTCTTGTTCAACTATTCATCATGCGTTCCCAATCTGTCCTTTCCATTGCGCTGGTCGCATTCACTTCGACACTCCATGCAGCACCCATTCAGATGACCGATGGTGTCAAGGCAGCCATGGGTACCACGGGAGATGAGGTTCACATTCTCAACAGCCGAACCAATCTGGTCTCTAGGATTGCTGCGAGCCTCTCTCGAAGTCTTAAATCAGAGGCCGCAGCTTTGCAAGCTCAGTCTGATGCCGTTCACGCTGATACAGCCGAGGGCCTTTCGGCCGCGGAACAGCAAGCACTCGAGGATGCACAAGAGGAAGCTGCTATCACCGACAACACAAAGCGTGATAGAATCGATCAACTCACTCCTGAGGAGAAGGATGCGCTCGAGGCCGCACAAGAAGAGGCTGCTATCACCGATAACACGAAGCGTGATAGACTCGATCAACTCACTCCTGAGGAGAAGGATGCACTCGAGGCCGCACAAGAAGAGGCTGCTATCACCGACAATACCAAGCGTGATAGCCTCGATAAGCTCACTCCCGAGGAGCTTGCAGCTTACGAAGATGCACAAGAAGAGGCCGCGATCAGCGACAACACCAAGCGTGGCAATTTCGATCTGACGGCCGACGAGGCGGCAGCCATCGACGCCGAGGAATTCGAGAAGAAGAGGGCCCTGTCGAAGCAAGAGCAGCAGGAAATCGATGCCGAGACCGCCGAGGAGGATGCTTTCAAGCGGGACCTCGAAGCCACTGCCGCTAAGCTCCAAGCACAGAGCGATGCGGTTCACGCCGACACCGCCTCGGATCTCACAGCCGAGGAGAAATCTGAGATCGATACCGAGGATGCGTACAAGAGGGATCTTCAGGCTCAGGCTGCTTCGCTGCAAGCCCAGATCGACGCCGCTAAAGCCGGATCAGCTGAGAGCTTGACGGGCTTGACTCCGGCAGAACAGGCCGATATTGATGCGCACGATGCGGAGAAGCGAGACTACAAGTCAACCTCCGCGAAGTTGTCCGCTCAGGAAGAGTCTGAGATTGATGCAGAGGAGTACGAATAGATTTATCTGGTAACTCATGCATGTTGAGCCCCAGTCTCATGTGTTGTTATACTCGCTGGAGATTAGTTAGGACGGAATGTAATTGGCACTCATTTGGCACGTAATAGAGTGTGTGATATTGATGACTTTTTCAAATATATTGGGTTTCCTCAAACCTAACGTGCTGAAGGATGAACATTAAGCGTCGTTGTGACTCTGTCTCCAGTTGACACTAGTACCCAGTCTGAATTATACGAATGGATAAGTCTTCTCCACCTTAACTTTGGAACAATATCGTCTGCTGCTAGCACTTAAGCAATATTGGTCTGACCACCCTGAGTCTCGAGCTGGGTCACTTTTCATGACTAGAGTTTGCCTCCATCAGTCCATCTCAAACACGGTCGAAATTGCTAGAGAGACTACGATGCTATAAAAGTGAGCTGACAAAAGGAAAGCAAAAAGACCAAGGGTATTTTCACAATCCTTTCCCAGTCTCCAAATAATATCTACTCTTCCTACTCAATTCCCCCACAATTCTCTTGACCCTTCACTTCTCCCTCGGCTTTAATCCCACCTTATAGAAACCTTGCACGAACCAAGGGACAGTATGAACCTTCTGCTCATGACTCTGCCCCTCAATAAGTGTCATTTCGTACCTCCTGACGATAGTAGAAAGAATGATACGCATCTCCTTCAACGCAAACTGCTGGCCTGGGCAATTTCTTGAACCGGCTGAGAAAGGCACAAATGCTTTGCGATCGACCTCTTTTCCTTTGTATATTCCAAGCCATCTCTCGGGGACATAGGAATCTGCATCTGGCCAGATCCGAGGATCTTTCATCACAGCGCCGATACCTGGGGAAACAATTACCTGGTCACGCGTCAGTAGATGAGGATGGTCTGAGATTGCAGACATACGTTTGGAGGGATCTCATAACCTCCTATCGTAGTGGTTTCTTGCGTCCATCGTGCAAGACCTAAGCAGTCAGAGACGAGATCTAGAACAGCACTGAGTTGAGCTTACCAGTAACCAAGATTGGGCGCAGCCTCATGCTTTCATTGATACAAGCGTTCAGGTACGGCAGCTCTTGCGTGTTAGCAAACGTAATTGAGTCGTGCTTCGACGGGAAAGCAGAAATTATCTCAGCGACCAATTTCTCCATCGTAGCTGGGTTGTTCAAAAGAAGAAGATACGTATGCGTGAGCGTCACAGCCGATGTATCACTCCCAGCAACCATGAATAGAGCCATTTCCTCGTGAATATGCAGGTGAGAAAAGGCAATCGGATCAGCATCATTGGTCTCCACGAATATTTGAACGAGGTCTTTCTTCGGCGGGCCTATTTCCGATCGACGTTTCGCGATTATTCCGTCTATCATGCTCTTGAAATCTTCAGATTCGATTGGCGGAACGAATGGGAGATATTTAAGAAATGGAAATTGTGCGTCGATAGCAGCGCGCTTTAGACGATGGTGGAACATATTCTTGAGCCTTTTGTCGTTCGAGGAGACAAGATTGAAAGATCCTCCAAACGATGATGCGGACATGATATCCTATATCGTCATTTCAGCAAGCATATCCCCTTTGTAAAATTATGAGGGATTATACCTACAAATGACAGGTTTCCCATCATGTTAGACATGTCCACTACGCAGTACCCATTTCCTCCCGAGCACTCTTCATCAAGCCAGTGCGCAAACACCTGAACGCATTCCTTGACGAGGGGTTCCAAGGAATTCAGATAACTTATCGAAAAGCCAGGAGACAAAAGACGTCTCTAGGATAATCTTCAGCATAACGTAACTCGCATCTGATTTGATTCTTACTTTTTGCTTATACTTGACTTTGTCGGTCTCAGTAATAAGACTCGTCACATCGGGATGCAGACGGATTGACTTGTAAATAGGAGCTTTGACCAAATCATCCTCAACCAAGATCTGCTGCACTGCGTTTCTATCCCTGAATACGACATCTCTGGGACCTTTGCACGTGTCAGTACTGTAACAACATTATCAATCACACATGATCCACCAGACCCCCACCATGAACCAGACCAGAAACGAAGGAAGCTCGTAGATCCCGAGAGTGCCTTCCTTACCGGTGCGAACAACATCTCCATATCTCTCGAACATGCCAGGGAGACTGTTCATGGCGTTGCCGGTGATCTGTTCGATCATCCATGGCAGCGGTGTTATTGCGTTGAGAATTGGCCCAGGAATCTTAGACAGCGGACCAGTGAAGGCCAATTTCAAGGCGAGGACAACTCTGCGCAGCAGCTCTGCAGCCACGAGCCACAGCACCAGCGAAGCGTAAGAAGCCATGGGGAAAGGCAAGCGGGACGTAAATTATTCAGTCGGGTCAGGTCTCGGATGCTGGTGTCAAGTGTCGAGCGTTAAGTCAGATACGAAGGACGTGGCAGGTACAGCCGACGACGAGCCAAAGGAAGTCCTGTAAGCAGAAGCTTTGGTCGGAATTGCTGGGAGAGACCAATGTAATACTGTTTATTACATGAGATGTAAGGATCTTCAGCCTTACGATCTTACACTTGGCATGCGTGTGCGTGTGCGTGTGCGTGTGCGGAACTGAACGACCGTCGACTGCGATGACCTTGGCTGGAGAGCAACAGGTTCTGTCGATTGGTATCAATTTCACTGGTCGAGGGAATATACGATGAAACACTAGAACAGCGGGCTGTTGCTGCTGCTGCTGCTGCTGCACTGCCTGACGGCTCGTGCGGGAATTCCGCTACACTACACTACCTAATCGTCGTCGATTCCCGCTTCTCTCCTTTGGAGAATCGGCCGGTGCATTTGGCATGTATGATTGCCTGAACGCCCACCTAAATAAAGCCTCGCCTATCGCCAAGCCAACTAACTTGCCACCAAAAATGGATTAGCGAGGCTTCTTCACTTCACTTCATCAACATGAGGTGTTTGTTATATAAACCAAACCGGCTAAATTTGTGAAATAATTGTTTCCTTTGTGACTACGTAATGTACGACAGACGTATTCTACAGTGTAGTAGGGGTGTCACAAAGTGAGATGATACCCTAAAGACGATATGCATATAACTCTAACCGCTCATCAAAAGTGAAATATGACTCCTAACTGAAAGTTCCTTGATCAAGGTAACATGCTATTCGCTCAAGTCTGGCCTTGGATTCGGGAGTCCTTTTGGTGGCTGCCGCAAAGCCCGCCCTGGGCCGTATGCACCCCACAAGCATTCATGCAACCTGACATCCTAAATATTCGGACATCCTAGGTACTCGTATACAGAGTCTGCAGCTGGAGGCAAGAGAGGTTCCGACGATTACCGTACAGTTCCAGTTACAAACGACGGCTCACGCTTTCCATGGCGTTCAAATTAAAAGATATGGTACCTGAAGGATATGTTACCTGAAGGATATGGTACCATATGGTACCTGAAGGGATCGAGCATCGATAATTATTCTCACATCTTTCACAAACAGATCTTAATCCTTTGAATTTACAATCAATATTTTCGTACAAACGCCTTTTTCGCCCATTTGCAATCATACAGCATCACTCATTACTACCTTATCTTGGTTACACTTATCTTCTTTCATATATAACAGTCCCACTTCCTTCACACTTCTCAATTCCCCCGTATGACTCTGCCCGGTTGCGGGGAAAGAGTGCTAGTTCACACGTCAAGGAGAGTAAAAAGTCTGGTTCGTAGCAACGAGTTTCCTCCCTCCTTTTCCAAGACTGGAATACGTCGGCGCAGGCGAGACCTGACCTCCATACCCATGAGGACTGACATCATCAGCTTGCACATTGTTATAGCTCGGATGCGGCGAAAGTGAGGGCGATATGTGATGCGGACTTGGAGGATTATTATCGAGCATCTGGTGGATCGTGATAGCATCGGGGTTGACTTTCTGCATTTGCATTTCGTAATTGTTCACTGATAGTTCTACTGGGGGTGCGTTTGTAGCCAGCTGGTATGATTGTTGGTGTTCCCCTTGATCTGAGTATGGGGTTGTTGGATTTCGAAGAGGGAGGTGGGAATATGTTGGTGCCGGGTTGGTTGCTATTTCTGCTGGGAGAGGATCACCTGGATCTGCGTGTTTCTTCCTGTGTCGATGTATTAAGCAACAACCTGCCAGGAGTAAGGCGAGGAGGAGGATAAGACCGCCGATCGCGATTCCGACGATAGCACCCGTAGACAAGAGGTGTGGAGATTCAGGGTTCGGAGGGGCTGAAGTTACATGCACGAGACTCCGAGTTGGAGATCGGACTGCAACTGAGGCTTTCTGAGCAAAATAGACGCCGAGATCACCGTTATCAAACCCAGCGGATGGCGCAGTTGCTGTGGCGCCCCCAAGAGATCTGTAATTAAGTTAGCGCGGCAATTTTGGGGAGCTTTGGCGTGCTCACGAGCCTCCTACAACAGAAATAATTTCCGGGGGGACGACGTATGATGTGATGTTCAGGGAGTAACCTTTCCACATTTTGCCACTGTTCTTCCCAAGATCTAAGTTGTGAGTTCCCCAAACCGAGGGACTATCACAATCATCGCCCAGGGGGAATGTTCCTCCAATAATGAGCATTTGGCCGCCCACGACATTGCAAGACAGAGAGTGGTGGGGTTTTCCCCCGGCCGAACTTTCCCACCATTTTATCCATTTGAAAGATGGCATGGTGAGTATGTAAACGTCATCAAATCCACTTGAGTTGGCACCGAATCCCATGCCTCCGTATAGGTAGCTATAAAGCATCAGTCACAACTTTGACTTTTCTTACATTGCAACTTACATGTTATAAGAAGACTGATCTGGGGCCCATACAGCACCCGCACAGAACTTCCTCCTTGATGATGGGACGTCACCGCCGGCTGTTTGGGTGTACCATTTTGAACTTCGGATGTCGTATATGTGTATCATAGACATTGGAGCTGCAAGTGTTGTGCCGTTGTTGAGTGGCGCAGTGAGGCCTCCAAAATACACCAGAAGGCCATCGTCACTAGCCGGAACATACAACATCACTCCTTCTGCCCTGGGGATGGAATCCGCTGGCCCAGTACTGTTCGTCCAGTCATTGGTGTCCATATTGTATTTGATCAAGGAGTTCGTTGCCAAAGGAGTTCCCGGCCATCCCGGCACAGAATTACTGCTCAGCCATCCCCCCAAGATAAATCCCTGGCCTAATTTTGATATTGCAACCCAGCCTCCGTATGAGACACTCTGTATTGGCTTATTGGGTGGTCCAACTTGCTGCCAGTCGTCGAGAAGAGTATCATACGCCAGAAGATTCGGTGTGTTTGGCGAGATGTTGTAGTAATCGCCTCCGAACAGATAGAACTTTTTATTGACATCGTCTTGCCAAAGTGCCGCACCACTGACACTGGGCATCGAGGCATTCTTAGTTAAATTTGAGTAAAGCTTCGGTACCTCGATCCCCGGAGGGCTGCTGTTGAGATCCTGGAAAACAAGCCATGTGTCTGTAGTTTAACATATCAGATCTGAGAGCCGAAGCGAATTCTGTCACTGCACAAAAAATTAATGCGACTGTAACTTACTTGTGTAATTATTGCGGTTTTGAGAAATCGGATTCCAATTCACCAGACCCCCATCGATGTACAGCCTTCGATCTATCACTGCTGTCTGATGCCCAAATCGCCGGCAAAAATCTTTCGATGGGTCTTTTTGCTGGAGTGAAAGACTCACAAACAGAAGCAGAAGTCCGATTATCGCCTTCATCTTGCTTGACCGGATATCAAGCCAAGCCCTCGAGTCTTCAGATTGCGGTCCACCAAGTCTGACAAAGCGGTGAGGCCGCCAGATCGATTGTTGTTTGTCATGCAAAATCTGACCAGACCTGTCCTCTTCTCTCCTTGTCTCAAATACAGACAACGAGCTTCGGCAAGAAATCTTTAACGAAGATTGTGGTTGTAGTCCCTGGAGATCAACACGATCGTGATTGAGTACCGACTTTGGAAACCTTAGATAGTCAGAAGGGAGAAACCCCAGGACGGCTCTCCCGGGCACGATATCTCCCAGATTATTGGTAGCACAACCAGAGTCCCGACTATGGGCTGACACGTACATAGTCTTGAAGAAGGCTGAATCCTGCCCCCCGAGTCACTGACATCTCGGCAGTCCGTACCTTAACAGGTAAGGATTCTCAGTGGTCGAGTGTAAACTCGTGGCTGGCATTTGTTAGTTATTCACTGGACGAACTCGAAGCTCCGGCATCTGCGAATGGAGCTGCACTGCTGTGTCACACGAGTTGGCAAATGGGAATGCTAAACCAGGGTGCCGCTGAAGGATGACTACCTACACAGGAGATGTCGTGGAACGGCATTCAGATGAGGGATAAGGCAGGAGGTACAGAGGACTTTCGTACTTCAGTGTGTCAAACCTGTCGACGGGCCATATTCGTGGTGCACAGGACGTACATAATACGAAATTGGACGAGTTTTGTTTGGATCATGGGAACGAGAAAGGCTTGTCTGTGGGCGCTGGGTAGTCACCAATCCCAAGGCAAAGAAAGGTTCATCGTTGCAGACTTCCGAACGCCTCAAGATGCATTTTGAGGGAATAAAAGCCATTACACGTACGGATGTCGTCTATGGGATTTTTCGTGATTCGAGCTCCAGTCTTCGAGTTTCGGATTGAAAGCTTGTACAGGAAGTGAAGTGCTCACAGCGGGAAGCACGGTATATTGCTAGCGGGACTTCATCGAATCAGGATAACAGATTCGTTGTCATCTTTGATAAGCGCACCTCAGCTCCATAGTAATCGACGGAATCGCCGGGAGATCCTACGGCTGGGCCTCTTCGTGAGGCTGTGAGGGAGGGAGGGAACGCACGATCAAGAAGACAAACGAAGCTTCACGTGATCGATAGGCTGAACGGTTCTTTCTTGCATAAGGGTAGCACCTAGCAATTCCCCGACCATTCACTTTGAGCGGCGTATCTCATCTTCCTAGACCACGACTATGACAGGAGCGAGGCGGCAAGGTTTAGACATAGGTCCGACCCTTAGGTTCATAAAACGTGATCGTCTGCTCTGATTGTTGAGGCCATACTCTACTTACTGTATTGAGTCACCGCTTTCGGGCAGAATACTTATATTAGGCAATCACAGGTACAGCGACAGCCAGATATCAGTGTCTGGCTCAACTTTCTGCGAGATAGTCGAACCCGCCTCAGATGTAAACCTGCTCTGCTCATTCGATCATCGTCTATTCTCAACCAATACCTTAATCAGATCCCCGTCTAGACTGGCAGAGATATACGTCGAGCAGCGACCAAGTAATGTTTTATTCTCGGCTCGGCTCGGTCTACGAAATCGAAAGTATCAAATGCTGCGAGCCAGAGCCCTTCTGGGAAGGAAGAAGCAAAGAAGTCACAGATAGAGCCTGAATAGGTTCCATTCCAGACTACAACTTCCAGCTTTGACCATTCCCCACCAAAGGGTCGTCTGGTAAAGCTGCTCTCGGAAAGGAAGGTATAAGTGAAACGAGCCCAGTCCTTCTTGACACCACTACTTGTCATGATCAAGAAAGCCGTAGAAGAACTTGAGAAAATCGTCGAGACGTCCTCGGAGCGACCAAAGGGCTCTAATGCAAAGAGGCAGAAGAAGAAAGGTGCGGAGTGCATCACCGCCTCCAGGTCTTGAGCCGAGGCGAAGTCCAGAGACGGACGGGAGTCATGAAATATTCACCACAAGAAGCGCATCGAATATCCTGTAAGGAATCCTACCATTTCCAGCGGATGCTTCTCTTGTTGCCGGGAAGTCACTACGCATGGCGATGGCCAAACAAGCCTAGTATCAATTCGAGCCTACTGACTTGGATCATCTTCTTCACTTTGCCAACGGGAGAATCTATGATACTTCTGAGCATGGAAGTAAGATGATATCTCGTGGAGCACACGTGGCTGGACGTTCCAGGAGGATTTGTATTTGACTCAGAGACTGATTTTCGTTGACGATTGAATAGAATGGCATTGCTTGGAGGGCAAATTGCAGCTCGCAGAACAGTTTGAAGGTGATGGAATTGTGTTGGCCGGCGCAGAGCAGCCGATACTGAACGACGCACCAAATCCATGCAAGTAAGCTTTCTTAAATCTTAGCCTTACTTGGAGCTGTATCGTCCTCTTTGTAGAGAACCAGTCGTTATGTTTTCAACTGTTCAATATCCTGCCAATTGGGAAAAACTGATGAGATCTTGCTTTCGAAGATGAAAGCGGTGATACATGTTGACTCTCCTCGCTTACGCTACTAAATTTAGACCGGGAGACTGATTTGCTGTCTTCAGTACATCGCTTTGGAGTTTTGCAGCTGTAATAATGAATCACTTCTCCCGAACTCGTGAATCATGACTTCACACGTACATGATTTCTCATGGGGCCCAGATCATGAGACTGTGGAAATGAGTGGAACGAAATGCGTCAGGAAAAGGTCATACTAGGTTTTCGTAAGCAATCATTTGATTTCCTACTTCTACGAAGATATTTTTCCCATTATTACCCTTCTTCTCCGTAGAAGGTTGGAGTTCATGAGAACTGTGTTCTCAGATCCTAGTAAGCAGCAGAAGAGCCCAGATTCTCATGTCAGGTTTCCTTTTAGCTTTTCCATAGAGAGAAAAAGGTTCGACGCGCTTGGTAGTTATGCGGTCGTTGATTTCATACTGCCTAAGCCTTGGCCTCCTCTGGTGGAGACTGATTTCGGGAGTAGTAGCTGGGAGAAGGGTGCAGGTTACAGGCAGTTGAGTGGTGAAGATCGGGGTTGAGATGCAAATTCTAGCCAGACAGGAGGAGCCAAGCCGAGTCCAATGTGAAATTCAGCTCGCGATTGCGCAGCCCATGACTTTCAGACTTTAAAAAAAAAAAAGCCAAGCCGAGATGAGAGACACGTTTAGAAACGAAGCTGTGATCGAAATGGGGGCATATTAGACGGAGTGAGGTGCATTTTCATACGTCTATAAGCTAATTTTATCTATCCCAATTCCACGGCTTCTCATATACACACTACTTTTCCGCCTGCTCTTCTCCCCCGACCACCGGCTTCGTCGCCAGCTTATTCTGCTTCAGCGGCGGCAATAGATTCCTCGTGACCTGTCTCGATTGCTGCGCCATCAAAGAATCTATGATAACCAACGATGCCATTGCCTCAACAATCGGCACCGCCCTCGGCACCACACACGGATCATGTCTTCCCTTGGCTTCCAAAACCCCTCCCTCATCTCCATCGTACGTAGCGGTATTTTGCGCCTTTCCAATCGTAGCGGCTGGCTTGAATCCGACACGGAAGTATATTGGTGCGCCGTTTGTGATTCCTCCCTGGATACCACCTGAGTTGTTGGTTTTGGTCGTGAGTCTTGGGCGGGGAACGCCGTTCTTCGATGCGCCGGTCTCCATGGGCGGTACGACGGGTGCGACGACGAAGGCATCGTTGTGTATTGAGCCTGGGACCTCACAGCCGCCAAATCCAGAACCGATTTCGAAACCCTTGGACGCCGGTATGCTCAACATGGCGTGTGCGAGCATGGCTTCCATCTTGTCGAAACATGGTTCGCCCAGCCCAGAAGGCACATTTCTGATCACGCATGTGACTGTTCCTCCAATACTGTCCTCCCTATCTCGAAATTCTGCAATGTGATCTGCCATAACCTTTGCCGCCTTCTCGTCGGGACACCTCACGGGTACATGTTCGTCGACTTTCTCGCGGGTGATGGTCTCGATCAGGGAGAGGAAAGCTGGATTCGTGGAGGGTGTCGGATGTTCCACAGTCGCAGGGAACATATGTTTCGCACCGACACTCGTCACAAAAGCCACGATCTCAATCCCATGCGCAAGCTTCAAGTATTTCTCAGCAATAGCACTAGCAGCCACCCTCCCAATTGTCTCGCGCGCAGAACTCCTTCCTCCACCACTGCTAGCCTTGATGCCGTATTTCTCCAGGTATGTCCAATCTGCATGACTAGGTCTAGGGTAGAGATCCATAGTCGAGTTCCCGTAGTCCTTTGGCCGCTGGTCTTTGTTACGTACGACCATTGCGATTGGGGTGCCGAGTGTGATTCCGAATTCTGTGCCGGATTGGATCTCAACTACATCTTGCTCGTTCCGAGGCGTTGTGAGCGCACTTTGGCCTGGTCTGCGTCTGGTCATCTGCGGTTGGATATCGTCCTCAGTGAGCTCCATTCCGGGAGGTACACCGTCGACGATACATCCTACTGAGCGACAATGCGATTCACCGTAGCTGGGAGGATGTTAGTTCTTGGGATCGATTGTGAAAGTTCTCAATTGAACTGGGTACATACGTGGTGACCTTGAAATATTGACCGAATGAAGACATCTTGTGTATCCGAAGTTGTGATGTTCTGTGCGGTATGAATTAACTTCATCTGGTGTTTAATTTCGTCGCCGATGACTCGTAGAGGGGTTAGAGTTGCAGCGAGCTCGGAGCAGGCGTGTCTGCAGTAAACGTTCTGGAGGTTTAGCGATGACTTCCTGGAGCTATCAACCGATTTATTTACCTAGGTACTTCTCTTTAATGGCTCCCTCGAGGGCCTTCCAAGGATTCAATTGCCTTTTGCTGACTCGAATACAACCTTTCTACAATCGCAAAGATGCTCGACATTTCTCCGACTTCGCGCGCGCAGTCGCAGACCCTTCCAATAAATGTCAAGTCTACACTTCTCGAAGTCCAAACCCCTACCTCAACCTCTCAATTGAACACTACATCCTTCAGAAATCCCCCGCAGACTCCACGATCCTCTTTCTATACACCAATCGACCCAGCGTAGTCATTGGCCGGAATCAGAATCCCTGGACAGAATGCAATTTGGGAGTTTTACGAAATCAAAGAGGACCTAGTGTAGGATTGCAAGATGAGAAGCACAAAGTCCAGCTTGTGAGGAGGAGATCTGGCGGAGGAACTGTGTACCATGATGCTGGGAATGTGAATTATAGTGTTATCATGCCTACGAGCGAGTTCGACAGAGACAAACATGCTGAGATGGTTGGGAGGGCGCTGCGAGAGTTGGGGGTAGAGAAAGTGAGGGTTAATGAACGGCATGATATCGTAGTCGACAGGAAGCCTGAGTCGGAGAAGGAAGACAGACCGTTCAAGATTTCGGGATCGGCGTACAAGCTTACGAGAGTGAGATCGCTGCATCATGGGACCTGTCTGCTAAAGGGCTCAAACATTGGGATCATGTCGGAGCTACTGCATGCTCCTGCGAAGCCTTTCATCACAGCTAAGGGGGTCGAAAGTGTGAGGTCCAGCGTAACGCAAGTTGATGTCAAGAACGAGCAGTTCGAGGCTGCAGTCAGACATGAGTTTTGGAAAATGTATAGCCATAGCAAAGCTATGATGGTGGGTCGAGCCGAAGGCGAGATTCCTGAGATCAAGAAAGGGGTGGAAGAGCTGATGGTCAGTAGTAGAATGAATCTGTGAATGGAAAGAAGCTGACGATATTACAGTCAGAGGATTGGACGTATGGTCAGACACCCCCTTTCGAATTCTCGATCAATGAATCCTACGATAGTGCATTTAGCGAATCTTCCAAATGGAACTTTCCACAATCCGTAAGTCTTCACGACAGAAACGCCCAGCTTCCTCATTGACCAAAACTCTAAGTTTGAGCTCAAATTCTCCGCAAGGAACGGAGTCATAAATGAGTTATCCATCTACAAAAAAGGAGTGGGTAATATGATCACGTCCTCGATCAAGGGAAAGAAGTTGCATGAGATCAGGGATTGGAATCTCGTTCTCGCTGCACCGTTCAAGAAATCATATCCTGAGAAGTCGAGGGACCTCGTCCGAGCCGAAATGGGGAGGAGTTTGAACCGCTTGTTTGGGAATGGGGATTTGATGGTTGATGAGTATACAACACGCCGATGAGGTCCACGATCCGGGACTGCTGTAAAGCAATTGGCCCTCGAGTGTTTGATCCGAGTATGGCTTATTGATACTCGTACTCCAAAATCAGACTATCCTCCCTTCGAGATAACTTAACACAGGAATCCGAGAACCACTTCGGGACGATGGATTGCAGCGTAGAATCAGGAGTGATGAGCTAGAGCGAAGTAATGTTTCTCTTATATAGTATCTAGAGTAGTAGAATCCGTCATCTCAAGGACAGAAGACTAATCCAGGATGCAAGACTTCATCGGACCAATAGCGGGTTACTGGAGAAGTGATCTATTATGTTACGAATTTGGAATAGCTACGGAGCCGTCTATTAACAGAACGAAAAGAAAATTACAACTTCAAGCCTTCCCAGCGAGTAGGTCTTGGGATCTGCACACTCAGCGACCAATATCAATCTCGGAGATAAGTTTTGTGTCAGAGTTGCCATCGAAGCGAGTTTCCTTGAATGTTGCCTGAAAGTAAACATTGGATTTGATGATCAACGGCAGGTCCTGGGACAAGGCAACAATATCAAGAATGGAATTATTAAGCTGGTTTTAGCCCAAACATCGATTTGATTACTTCCAGCCTTCCCTCTTCCTCAGGCTTAGCCTCATCACGCGCATCATCCTTAAAGTGGTTTCGCGTTGTTGTCGCGCTAGGACACCCGGCTTACAAAAAATGGCAGGGGGAACGCGCCCTAAGTCGCGTCGCTGCAGTACTTGAAGAACCATTCCTGCACACTCCTCATCTTTTCTATCAACACCACCTCACACATCACCACTATTTCCTTCTCCTCCGCCTTCCTCGCGTCTTCACTTCCACTCGATCGATTGTGTCAAGGATCACTGCATCTCTTTGTATCACGAATACAAATCTACGAAAGCAGCAATTCTTGCCACCCCTATCTCTACAACCAAATCCCTATACCCCACCACCGCTACACGTCCGGCATCATGTTCGTGTTCAAGCGCGGTATGTTCTCATTCCCTATGCTGCTCTCTCCTCCTTCCAAATGCATTTGGATACTCCGCCTCTTATGCCTAAAACCATACTGACAGCCTCGTAGATGGTCGTAAGGAGCGTGTACAGTTCGACAAGATCACAGCTCGAGTTTCCCGACTGTGTTATGGACTCGATGCCGAACATGTCGACGCCGCAGCAATCACACAGAAGGTTATCTCTGGTGTCTACCAAGGCGTAACTACAGTCGAACTTGACAACTTGGTACGTTTGAGCGTCTACAACGCGTACAATCGCGTGATGGACATCTGCTAACTTTATTGCTTTAGGCCGCAGAGACTGCCGCATACATGACTGTCACCCATCCTGACTACGCTATACTCGCTGCGCGTATTGCAGTTTCCAACCTCCACAAACAGACCAAGAAGCAGTTCTCGACAGTCATTTCTGACCTCTACCACTATGTCAATCCTCGAAACAAGAGAGCTTCCCCCATGATCAGCCAGGCGACATACGAATGTGTAATGAAGCACGAAGCCGAGCTCAACTCTGCCATTGTCTATGATCGGGATTTCAACTACCAATACTTTGGATTCAAGACTCTTGAGAGATCATACCTTCTCCGTCTCGAGGGCAAGATTGCCGAACGTCCACAACACATGATCATGAGAGTGGCTGTCGGTATTCACGGGGATGATATTGAGAGTGCTATCGAGACATACAATTTAATGTCCAGCAAGTACTTTACACACGCGTCTCCAACCCTCTTTGCCGCCGGCACACCACAAGCACAACTCTCTTCATGCTTCTTGATCGACATGAAGGAGGACAGTATCGACGGGATTTACGATACTCTCAAGACTTGTGCCATGATCTCCAAGAATGCTGGAGGTATCGGTCTGAATGTCCACAGAATCCGTGCCACTGGAGCTTACATTGCTGGCACAAACGGGAACTCCAACGGTATTGTTCCTATGCTCCGAGTTTTCAACAACACAGCCAGATATGTTGACCAGGGTGGAAATAAGCGCCCTGGTGCTTTCGCGATCTACCTCGAGCCATGGCACGCTGATGTCTTTGAGTTCCTTGATCTCCGAAAGAACCACGGAAAGGAGGAAGTTCGCGCTCGCGATCTCTTCTACGCTCTATGGATTCCAGATCTCTTCATGAAGCGTGTTGAGAAGAATGGTACATGGACACTGATGTGCCCCAACGAGTGCCCCGGTCTTGCTGATGTTTACGGTGACGAATTTGAGGCTCTCTATGAGAAGTACGAGGCAGAAGGCAAGGGTCGCAAGACCATCAAGGCCCAGAAGCTTTGGTACTCCATCCTCGAGGCGCAAACCGAGACCGGAAACCCTTTCATGCTCTACAAGGATGCTTGCAACCGAAAGAGTAATCAGAAGAACCTTGGTACCATCCGCAGCTCCAATCTCTGCACAGAGATAGTTGAATACTGTGCACCTGACGAGGTCGCTGTTTGTAACTTGGCTTCTCTTGCTCTCCCAACTTACGTCAACCAAAATGATGGCAGCTACGACTTTCAGAAGCTTCACGATGTCTGCCAGGTTGTCGTGAAGAACTTGAACAAGATCATCGACATCAACTACTACCCTGTTCCCGAGGCACGCAAGAGCAATTTCCGTCACAGACCTATTGCTGTTGGTGTCCAGGGTCTCGCCGATGTCTTCCTAGCTCTTCGACTCCCATTCGAGTCACCCGAGGCCAAACATCTCAATATCCAGATCTTCGAGACCATCTACCACGCTGCCTTGACTTCATCTGTTGAGCTTGCAAAGCAGCATGGTACTTACGAGACATACGAAGGTTCCCCAGCTTCACAAGGAGAGCTCCAATACGATATGTGGAAGGTTACACCTACCGATCTTTGGGACTGGGCCACCTTGAAGCAACAAATCAAGCAGCACGGTCTTCGTAACAGTTTGCTCGTTGCTCCTATGCCAACTGCCAGTACCAGTCAAATCCTTGGCTTCAACGAGTGTTTCGAGCCATACACATCCAACATCTACTCCCGACGTGTCTTGGCTGGTGAATTCCAAGTCGTTAACCCTTGGTTGTTGAAGGATCTTGTCGATATGGGTCTCTGGTCAGATAACATGAAGAACCGTATCATCGCCGATGGAGGTTCCATCCAAAATGTCCCTAATATTCCTGCCGATATCAAGGCTCTTTACAAGACTGTCTGGGAGATCTCCCAGCGTACCATCGTTCAGATGGCTGCTGATCGTGGTGCCTTCATCGACCAGTCCCAATCGATGAACATCCACATGAAGGATCCAACTATGGGCAAGATCACGAGTATGCACTTCGCTGGCTGGAAGTTGGGTCTGAAGACCGGCATGTACTACCTCCGTACCATGGCTGCTTCCGCTCCCATTCAATTCACCGTCGATCAAGAAGCCCTCCTCGTTGCAGATACCAATATTGCCCGCGAACGTATCGTCAAGAAGCGACCAGCAGCTGGATTCATCACCCAAACTCCAGGTCCTCAACCTATGTACCGCAAGACCACATCGCCTAACACTAACTCTGCTGTGCTAAATGGTGTCCCAACCCCGACGGCCACTCCACCACCAATGTCTGAGAACAAGAAGTTCACTCCTGCTGCTGTGATCAAGACTCCTGCTTTCAAGGCTGATGTACCCGAAGGTGAGTCGCCAAAGGCTCTTGCCACTGAGCCTGCCACTGCACCACCAAAGGAGGAGCAATTGCCAGAACCTGCCAATCCTGTCAAGTCCCAGGAGGAGGATTTTAAGGACGAGAGTGATGATCGTGAAAATGATATCTATGCCGAGGCTGCCTTGGCGTGTAAGAATCCCTCCTACCCTCGAGAAATGTACCTTTTGCTAATATCCCTTAAGGCAGCATCGAAAACAGAGAGGCATGCGAGATGTGCAGCGGATAGGTGGGCTACAGGTGTATAGATTGTAGTTGTTGATGATGGATACATGGTTGGATGCTCACGCTTTTTATGGTTTTCTTCTTCTCGATTGGCGTTTGGTTTGATCATTGCCTCGGGAATATTCAATCTGGCTCTCTTTGCATGGATGAATTGGCTGGTTGCGTCTGGGCTCCAGCTAGACTGGATTAGATGCATGGAATATTGGGATAATACACTTGTATGCTATAATAAATAGATAGTTTTCGGAAGCAGTACTCCTTGGGAAATCTTTGAAACTTCGTAATATGACTGTTCTGTCCTCAGTTCTGGTACAAAGAGCTTCTTCTTCTATTGAGGAAACATTATGAGTTTTAATAATAAATGACATCCTGTGTGTCCAAGCCAGGACCTAGAAGGAAGACAAAACAATAGCTAGACTGCGTTTTCTGGTCTGGTCTAGTTGGACAGACAGGAGATGACATTTGCCGCTGATTGAAAAACCCGTACAGTTCCATTCCCAGTATAGTTCTATTCTAGAACATCCCATTCTACATTCTCAACGTGTGTGTATGTAAATCTTATACCTGATTATGTATCTAGATTTCTCATAGGAGGAAGATGTGTGATTGTTAGGAAAGATGAAGAATCCGTTGGTAACTTGCTGATCTTGAAACGACTCTCAGGGGCTTAGATCCTATATCTGGTGTTCGGTGGTTGGTGCGTTTGTGTTTGGTATTTGTTTGGTGATAAAGAAAATGATTATGTAGGGAGGGGTTGCTTTGGGTGCTGTATGGGTGCTTCGTTTTGCGGGCAGGGATGAGGGGTGTTTTGTGGATGGATGGATGGATGGATAGGGTGTGCTACTCGGGGGAGTTGATATATGGTATTTTTAAGTGTTCGAGTTTATTTCTCAGGTGTAAATTCTCGAAGTATGGAGCGTCGTACTTGGTACAAATCAAACGTTTGAATATCCAAGCTTGGTTTTCCGCTTGTTCGAAATAGAGCATATTCTGCGAATGGCTTCGGCTTACTCAGCTCAGTTGAAGTTGAACAAAGATACTCTCAAATATTGAACTTTATATTTCAGGTTCATGTTCTTGTTATTTATATAGCATCGTTCATTTCATAACGTAGACGTCTTGATGCTCAAGCTTAGAGTCTAACTTTCAGATCAGGAGAGAGATTGTAAGAAAGTATTCATAGTATATGAGTACAGATTCGGCTATACAATTCTATAACACTATGCGTAGGACTCCATGTCTTACAGTTCATCTTCCAAATCACACATGATGAAACAAGTTAGGAAGACAGCTGCCCTTCTTTCAAACTCCACTCATTGAACCAGCCTTGCCTACAGGTTTATTATCCTCCACAACCACAGGCTTCGATCCCCTTCCTACGATCCCATTTTCCACCTGAATACTACCCTTCTCAAACAACGCCTCCCCATCCTTCATTGTCAACAAGGGATTTACATACCCGTCCGGCTTTTGTCCCAACGCGACCATCCACCTCCCCTTCGGTTCCAAAGTCGGAATCGGTTTAGGAAGTGGCATGAACTTATCCAGCAATAATGCCTGTAGATAAGCTGTCGTGCTGCTGGTAATCCAATATATCATCAATGCAGACGGGACGTTTAACATGAGTGGCCCAATACAAAGCGCCACTGTGCCCATCGAACTCTTGACCCGTTTCTGCCAGGTAGTCACGATTACTGCATGAGATGTGCTTCCGCCGAAGATGCTAAGGAGGATCGTCCCAGATAACACGAACGGCAGAACGTAATATGGATCTGGGAGTAACAAATCTGGAAACCAGAGCATACCTTCTGTAGCAAAGGAGCTTTCAAGAGGTATACTACTCAGCAAACTCTCGAAGGTTCCAGATTCTGGTGATAATGAAGCAAGTGTGCTTTCTGCACCGGTTTCTGCATTCTGGACGACTGTTTCGTCGCTACCAAGCAACATGCCCAACACGCCTTGGTTCGACGCACACATTTTGCGCAATGCCTCCATGACCGAAAGAAAGATAGGTAGCTGCAATAAACCCAAGTAGGTCTTCCAATTCCCACATCCATACCTCTTGTATAGCTCCTCTCTCTTGGCTTTGACTTTCCTGAGAACCTCACCCTGCACTTTCACCGGCCCGACATGTAAATTCTCCCGCATCGTCTGCCTTATGAGGATAGTTTTGTATGCTTGGAGAATGGGAGAGATTTGTACTTTGGTAATCAAAGAGCGCCGGGTGTAGATTGCGAGAGGGAGGACGAGGGTGGTTCGTAGCATGACGGCGAAGAGGGGAATACTGTATGCCCAGGGAAGACCGGTGAGGGAGTGCACGGCGGTAAGGGCATCGTGGGAGGCGGTAATTGTGCTGAGTAGGATGTTTTGAGGCCGTGGTGTCGAGGAGAAGGCGCGGGTGCGGAGGTGAGGTGGGAGAGCGAGGAGGGGGGTGAGTCTGGATTTCGAATGGGAGAGGAGGAGGATTGAGGAAGAGGGACGGAGGACAGACATTGCGGTTTCTACCTAGGGGGGTCTGATGCCGAATTTCATATAGTTTCAGGTGAATGTCAATTCAGCGTTTGATTATTTAAGCCATTGCATCGCGCTATGCTGCCATTATTGTGTTAATGCAGCTCGTCGTGATCACAAACTATCAACACTCAAGCGAGTCGGCTGATGATCGGCTCATGCGCGTCAGTCAGCCTTATGGCGCGTCTCTTGGTAACTGCCGGCCGGGGATTGCTACCTGGGTTATTCTTAGTAACACAATCGCAACCCGTCTTGCACGTTCACGTACGGATAGACTAAATGCATACTATTTCAATGCCACCCCTCCGCCACTTTTCCATTTATTGAAATTATTAGTAGAAATACGCCCATCGCCAACATGGCAGAATCGTGCAGCGCACCGTCAGGCAGCAAGTTCGGAATAACGCCCGGGCAGAGCATCTTCATCGTCTCGGTTTTAGGATTTCTCCCACTACTCGTCTACCTCTTAGGACCAAAACTAGTATTTCGAGTCGGGGGTTCATTGGGATATTATTTGAGGAAGAAGACAGCAGGCAGGAGAGCACAGATACTAGAGCTTGTGCAGAAGGACCAGAAGGAATGGGAGCAGAAGATCGCGAGTGGAATTGAGAGGAGGGATAGCGATGGATGGGAGACGGTGGATAGCTATGCAGTTGGAACGGCGAAGAATGGGCAGAAGATACCACATGATGCTGATTGGGATGGGATCGTGGGGTTCTTTCATCCTTTTTGGTAGGTCCTTCCCCCACAAGGACATGGAGATTGGTGCTGACTTTCTGGCTAGTAATGCTGGTGGTGGAGGAGAAAGAGTACTTTGGGCTGCAATCAGAGCTACGCAGAAACGATGGCCGAAAGCGAAATGTATTGTGTATACGGGAGATCATGATGTAGATAAGGCGGCCATCATAGACCGAGTTAAGGTACTCTCCCATGCCCTTCCAAACCGGCAAACAGCTTGCTGACTTCTGACTAGAATCGATTCAATATCGCCCTCCACCCTCCTACCGTAACATTCCTCTACCTCACAACCCGCTCCTGGGTCCTAGCATCCTCCTGGCCACACTTCACTCTCGCTGGGCAATCGATCGGATCCCTAGTTCTGGCTTGGGATGCCTTCACCCTTCTCACACCCGACATATTCGTCGATACCATGGGCTACGCTTTCTCTCTGGCCTTTTCTAAAATCCTCTTCCACGATGTCCCGACAGGTGCATACGTACACTACCCCACCATTAGCACCGACATGCTCTCTTCCCTCGATCCAACATCCACACTAGGTGTCAACGCAGGCAAGGGGCGAGGAGCAGCGGGAGCAGGAAAGAAGATCTACTGGGAGCTGTTCGCGAAGCTGTATTCTATGGTCGGGACGTCTATTGATGAGGTTATGACGAATTCGAGTTGGACGCTGGGACATATTAATTCACTCTGGGGGTCCTGGAGGAGGGAATACCATAAGTCAAGTCCAAGGGTCGTGTATCCGCCTGTGGCTGTCGAGGAGTTGGAGAAAGAGGTCGAGGTTTCGGAAGCGAGTGAAAAGAAGCGCGAGAATGTACTATTGTACATCGCGCAGTTTCGGCCAGGTAAGTTTGCTTTCTGTGGACCGCGGAGCTAGACATCTGTCTGCTCTCGGTTCTGGAGACGGAAAAGATACACTGAATCTACGAAGTCCTGATCAAAATGCTAAAATCAACACAGAGAAAAATCACCACCTCATCGTCGATGCATTCGCCAAATTCCTCGCCACTAAATCGCCGACAACAAATGACGCAAAACTCGTCCTCGTCGGTTCCGTACGAGACGATTCCGATTCAAAACGCGTCTACGAGCTCCGTCTCCTAGCCAACGAACTGAAAATCAAAGACAGTGTGGAATTCCACCTAGACGCTTCCTGGCCTGAAATTCTGGAGTGGTTAAGAAGAGCGACTGTAGGTGTCAATGGGATGTGGAATGAGCATTTCGGGATTGGTGTTGTGGAATATCAAGCTGCGGGCTTGATATCAGTGGTGCATGATAGTGGTGGGCCAAAGGGGGATATCGTTACAGAGATTGAGGGAGAGCCGACAGGTTTCCACGCCACAACTGCAGATGAATTCGCCGCTGCTTTTGAACAAGCACTTTCCCTCTCTCTCAAAGAGAAAATGTCTATGCGTCTCCGAGCGAGGGAATCAGCGAAGAGGTTTACAGAAGAAGAGTTTGTGAAGGGCTGGATTGAGGGAATGGAACGGTTGGTGGATTTAAGGATTAGGCTTGTGAATGGAAGTGGAAAGTAGGATGTACAGATTGGAAGATATGATTGATAGATTTAGATTGCGCTGAAAATGGAGATAGATACCCTGGAATATGAACAGTTTACTTGCCTGTTTTCCTTGACAGGTTCACAATCCCAAGTTTGTCGCGATGCATAATTTTAACGATGATCTCAAGCCAGGACTCACTCTGGATTCTTCCTTGGCCCTTGGAGCTATATCGAATCAAGCTATAAACCAGGTCTGGATATCAGCTCAGGTTTCTTGACAGATGACCCCTTGGCTCCCAGAACTACAAGTGTAGAGTCTTTTTACAAAACAAGGTATCAATCAGCACCAGGTGTCGAGCTATATCGAGTCATGGAATAAAACAGAGTGTCATTTTAGCATCAGGTATCTCGACAGACAGCATATATGAATAGCAGGATGATATGAAACGGTATGAGTTAGATATCTATAGCATAAGTTACTTGAGCTTATCCTTGGATAGAAGATTGGTAGAATAGACCTGTCATGATTACGGGGTCATCGACATTCGCATAAGGTTTCTATGATCAGCTGCTTCAGTAGCTGTAATCCCTACTGTAAAGTGAAAAAAGGTCCGAGGAGATTCGGAAAGAAGTAAAAGCGTGAGTAATGGGGGCTGGTAAGGATTCCACGGTAAAGATACCGTGGTACAAGCTCGCAGGCAGGCTCGCTCGCTTCGAAGAGATCTCAGAGCCAATGATATTTCTGACTGCAATCCTGTCAAGCGACCAGAAATATCTGTACAAAACTGTTCTCGAAAGGAGCCTAAAGTTCTTGTCAAATAACCGTGCTGGGTTCAGCTCGCGGGGACCGTAATTTCAGCTTTTTTCTTTCAGTTCCCTTACAACTGATAGTTGGCTAACATAATTAGTACTTCATGTATGCTCAACACGTCAAGCAAGGGACTCACTGACGTACCAAGTATTTATGTCTGCAGCGATCTGATTTTGCTGCCAAATACTAAGCTAGTGGATTGTTAGTTATGTAGATAGGTCAGGTAATACAAGCGCATCATAACCCATTTTGATTGACAGAACCTCTACAGCGGCGTCCGGTTTTTGATAAGCCAGGCCTACCTTTCACCTTGATACTACCATCCCAATATGTTTAGGATTGATGTAAGTTTTGATTATTTATCTTAGAAAATACTCACTTTTGCACACCATAGGTATAAAATCGGATATCTTGAGATCATTCGCCTTTTTTTTTCTCTTAGTATTAAGGGAGGGTCAAGGCACTAAGACCAAGGAAGATCACCGAGACAAAGCGCATATTGCTGGCTGATGAACGGGAACTTGGTAGTGAGAAAATTTGCTCGGGAAGTGTGGCAAAAGTTGAAAAGGGTGATTTGATCTCTGATAATCGTTGGTTGAAGATAGGTGATGAGATGGAATTGAGAAAGGACGACTCTGACGACTATATACAGACGAATGACTACACCTGTCAGTGAAAGAAATTTCGAAACTCTACTAAAGATGGTAGACACGTAAAGCCGAACACTAGTCCGTTGCCATACGTTTGCTCAGAACCGTACATACTAGTTTTTAGAACCTGCTATATTCCATCGGGCGGTTTTTGGCTCTACATCTCTAACTTCCCCTGAGCTAAGCCTCAACAGACTTTATGACTAAGTAATGCCAATAACTGAATCAGACATTGGAAGGCTTTACTTATAGTATACTTGGACTTCGGCTTCTACTGTCTACCCGCCACATTCTAAGAGTATAGAGTATTGGATTAACGAACTCACTATATCCAAAGGGTGCTGGCAGTTTAGCGTCGAATATACTGTCGTGGAAAATTTCTCTACTATCGTGTTAACTGAAGGATAATACTCAGTGCTAGCCGTTTAGCGTAACTGTCTTCATGATATACAAAAAGCTTCATATCATTACGTGTAACAATCACGAGGATAACGCCTGCGCTGTCTTTTACGATAGTAGTATATTACAGTAAACTCCTACCTTGAAGCATTACTATCTAGCTGGTGCTAGTGCTTCGATATACGAGTAGTTGTTTTTCTTACGTTATCCGCCTCAACAATCTCAAGTTAGCACCCTGCTGAGACGAACAGTCAGAAGATAACGCTGATGTAATATAGTAAGTAGTATTCAGTGTTACACTTCACTTGGAACGATATGAAAATCGAAAATATTAGGGCAAACTCACAGATGTCAGTCACAGTGAGTTTGGCGTCTCTTGTTTCTGACGCCGTGCTATGTTATGACTATACACTCTCAGCTAAGTGATTCTCGATATGATATTTTCAAGAGTTTTTTGAATGGAAAGGTATCCTGCGTACGGGACTGTGGGTTGGTTACGGAGTCCATACATTCATCAGGCTTTAAAGCTCACGTATTTCCTATGTTTGAAGAGCTTTGAAAAGCATATAGTAGAGCAATTTTTCAATTGCTTAGTATATTTTTCTCGGGTTGGAATATGGATCAGTTGTTCTGATATAGATTTATGCTGGATTCATAGCTAGTATCCTTTTCTGCTACTATCCTATTCTCAGAAACCTCACATAGATATCTGCATTCTCTTCTTTTGCCTTTCCATGTTTGAAATACAGGAATAAGTAAGCTGCAGCCTGCACAAAATAATGTACAAACACACAGAGGCTTCTTCATCTTTCCCGGTCTTGCAAATACTACTAAAGGCTTAGACATCGTCATGATCAATTGATCTCTGCAGCTAGTGATTTTCACGTCTGGAAAAAAAGACGTTGCAAGTCTAGTATCAAACGCTGGTTTGAAATGAGGAAACTGTATTTTATGTAACGGGCTAGCGGTTCTATAGACAAAAGGGAACTGCGACGAGATGACGAGACCATGGAAATGTTTCCCTGAATATAGCTAGCATCTGCTAGGTGTTTTACCGCACAACGGCATCAAGTATCCCATTTTAGTGCTCCACTATGGATCACAACATTTCGACGCGTTTTAACTAGAGATAGATTTCCTCTAATTACCTTGTATCTGCTTGTAGAATCTCGATGCGTGATAACAGTAACAAATGCCATAGCTGTGTTGGTGCTCGAAGCCATGACTTCCCACCCTTTCAAACACCTGATATTAATTAGATCGTGAGGGGGTTGCGAAATAGCTAGCTTTGGATAAATCGTCAGTAAGGATTTATTGAAATACATGTGGCTCAAATCAGCGTGATCAGTGTAAGTCCGTGACTCGAGCGGGTTACTAGTCAGGTGATTCGAGCTCTGAGCTGAGTTGGACTGAGTTAGAGGCCAAATGCAACTCGCCTCAACTCGGTCATTACGCTAGTTCGTAATTGACATCCAATCACCCGAGAAAAGAGATACCATGGATAGGGATTGTACTGCTGTTCGTCACCAGCTGGCATGAGAACAGCATCTGGAGATCAGAGCCTTCAGTGACCAACATCCTCTCAAACAGCCTCGTCGCATTCATCAAGAATCGCAAATGAAACGTGAAAAGAAAAAAAGGTATATGGAAACGAATTGGTGAAATTTTTTGTTTTAAAAAATTTGATGTTGAGGATTCAGATTCGAATTCGAATCCGAAGCATTTGTTTTTCTTATAATTATCTTTTTATCAGGTGAATTTTCAAGTTGGCAAAGCGCGAGAGCTGACTATCGAGAAAAATAGCATTTGAGAAACAGCAGGAACCACTCCCTCATCAGCTTAAAAAAGAAAAAAAAAGTTCGAAGAGTCTTTCGTGATACTCTTATTGTTCTATACGAGCTTATCGCAATGAACGATAACCGAATGAAAAAAAACCGCGATTGAGGAAAGGTAGAAGGTAGAAATGGAAAGAAAAGACAAGTAGAGATCACGCTTTATGGTTGAAGCATTGGCTTATGATTTTCTGGTCGTGAGAACTTGCGAGTTAACCGTGCGCCAGGCCGACGGGTTGACTTATTGGTGCACGGTTAGTCAGTCAGAGGGATAGATTGAAAATTAGTTGAAGAATGAAGAGTGTCATAGAATCTCTCGAGACTCAGTCTGAGGGATCCCTTGTATGTTGCGAGTGATATTTTTAAATTCCCGCTCTGTGTTGACTTCAGATACTAAGAGAGAGGCAGGTCGAGCGAAGACGAAGAAAATGAAGAATGCAGACGCGGAACTAAAATAGAACAATCAACAAACAGAGGACTAGGATACGATACCTTGGATATATACTTCCCAGCTAGACTCCGTTCGCTCGCATATTAGAGATATACCAACCACGTAAAGCCGTAAGAGCCCACCATAAATCCAAAATCAAGCGGTCAATTGACTCCCTTCATCTTACATCATACATGAACCTTCTCGGAAGATACCTCATAACCAGGACACAAGGAAGAAAATGACGCGAATCGCGGCGGCTGCAGATCGACTGGTAAGTAACGTGTCAATGCATACACGAACGACACTCATCATGTCACGTGACGTAATTACTGATACCTTTATTTTTTAACAAAGCCTAGACTCCGTAGAGAGAGGTGACAAGAATCACCTCCTCGTACCCGATTCGTTCCAGCAGCACATACACATCTGAGAAAACCGCTACTCAGGCATCTCTCTCTGCTCTACCTTTACGCTCCCTCGAGCTCGGAAGGCCGGCGGCGTCTAGCATCGCCCGCCTAAGAGAATTGGGAGCTTGATGGAATACTTAGCTTTTTAACTCCGGGTTAGGCAGGATATTCGAGCCTCAAATTAGAAGACGAAGAGGTGATGAACCGTTTGTAGATATGGATGAGAAAGAGGTGTTCAGCAGATCTTATAGTCTTGTCGGCGTGAAGCTTCTTAGGTAGGTAGGTAGGTAGGTAGTACGCTTCATGTCTAGGCAGAAGAAAGCTCGCTCCGAGAAGTGTTAGTGCAAGCTCATTCATTCATTCATGCTCTGTGAGCAGCACGAACTCATATCATTCAAGAAACCCCGACTCGTTTTTAAAACCTCGCTCGGAATGAATTTCTTTTCCTTTCCTTTCATTCTCATCCCTAGCTGAATCCCTGCCTCCCCACTTACTTACTTACCTTCTTACTCTAAAGACTTATCTCTAGCTCAAGCTCCTCTTCCATTCTACTCAATCTTACCTTAGCTTATCCTCATATATTCCATTCCCTCTCACTACCTTGCCCACCGTAATTAATCCTGCATAAAACTAGAGTTTGAACCCCCTCCCTCTCCTTCCACTCCCCCTCCCCCTCCCCCATCCCCTTCCCTCCACTCTCCCTTCCGACCTTCTCTCTCCCTCACTACCGTACCTACCTTCGGACTAGGCACCCCGAATCCCTGTCCGCGCTGAAGAAAATATGTCTAGATTTCTCTCATCGTGCGTTTCGTTTGTATCTCCGTAGGTACGAAATACAGTAGTACGAGTACCTTCAGCCACAGCCACAGACACAGAGTGTGCAGTGGAGTGGAGTGGAGTGGAGTGGAGGTGCGTGCAGGTGGGGGGTGATTATGGGCGCGCTGGGGCTGGTATCTTCGTAGTTTGTCAGCGGGTCGCGATAGATTTACGGGGTTGTAATTGGATGATGGATGGAAGGAATTATGGGGCTGTGATTGGATGGGTGATGAGAGAGGGAGGGAGATCTTGGGATACCTTGGTTACTCGTGGGATATGTGGGATATGTGGGATATGTGGCATTTGGAATCTGGAAAGAGGACGGGAAAGGAAAGGAGAAGAGAGGTGGAAGGTCGAAGCGTTCCGCCAGACCAATCGAGACCAGGCCGACAACGTGGAAACCTACCATGTATACTTGTCTACGGAGGTTGGTATCTGTTCGCATCTTTTGGTAAGATGCCCGTAGCATGGAATGATTGTAGAAGTAAATATTTGGTTAAGAGCTCCATTCTTTCCAATTACTCGATCGTCAGGTGATGGATTGAGTTTCCTACCTCTCTACTCCTCTCCCAATCTCCCAATCTCCCACTCTTGTGATCATGTGGTTCATTAGGTTCGTCTCGGGTTCGGTTGTTTTCCTTCTTACAATCTTGACATCTTGACTCTTGAATCTTTTTGAGGTTGGTTAGTTGGTTTCAGAGTTCGGAAAAAGCTTGTTGGACGGAGCGGGCTGGGTAAATAAAGCAAGTTCAGCTCAGCTCAGCTCAGCTCAGCTTCCCCAGCCTCCTCCAGAGCAGGAAAGCCACATAATCCCAAGTTTCATCCTTTTAATGAGATGTAAAGCGAACGGGGCAGTTCGTTGATGGGAGAGCGAAAAAGGACATACCGAGATTTGAAAAGAACCTTCGACGTCGGAAGTAATTAAATGGGTGGCGAGCAATTATACCGGAGATGGGATACAAGTCACGTACCTGAACAGAATTGAGACCAATGTTGCTTAGCATGATTGCTCGCAGCTGGAGCGCACTGAGTTGTTGGTTGTGTTGGTGCTCCTCTACGTCAACCTGCTTGTGATGAATGATCCGTACCGTATACTTTGGTGATCGACGGAGGTCTAGGAAGTCAATTGTGACGAAGAGAAAGAGGTGTTTGCTACGTACTTGCGTACTCTGTGTGACCGATTGTCGCGGTTGTGTTCCGTATGCCTGTTGCTGTGAGATGAGAGGCATTCGATTCTGCCCACCGATACGAGACGATAGAGAGGGTCAGTAGTGCCGTACAGAAACGCGGTATACAGACCAACAAACTCACGGGGGAAAGTTCCAGGAGGATAGGATTTCATCACGGGTAATTGTCAAGTACGAAGGTAGAGCAAAGTAAACCATATAATAGACTTTACGATTCTCGAAAACCTTGAGAGGGAAGCGGAGAATGAAGTGAGGGAAATATGGAGGTGGATACTCTCGTACTTGGGATGTTGTTGATTTCCTGGTCGGTTGCGAGTGGTTGATAGGGGAAATGAGGGTTGGAATATTCAAGATCTTGGGCCTGTCGATGTCCTTGTCCTGTCATATCCTGTCGATATTTTGTTCGATCCCCAGGTCCATGCATTGAAGTGGCTGGGGATTAAGGTTTCACACGGAGATGAGAGCTGATGAGTGAGTATCTATCGGTAGGCGGACCATCGATGAAGGAGAGGAGGGGGGGCGAGAAATGACCGGGATAGGAAAGAAAGCATGTCCATGTTATGTTGATGGCTATGATGGTTGGAGTAACAGATTGACACAGATTGTATTACCGGTCTATCTGGAGATTTGAGGGATGAGATTAGGACGAATGGATAGGCGTGATAAGATGTGATATGGAAGGATCGAGAGGACGGGGCGGGGGGGGTGGGGAATGGGATGGGATGAGATGGGATAGGATGGGATGGTTACACTGCTATTGACAGGAGAGTGAGGCGCGGGCAGCGAATTAATTGATTTTGATAGCGTTTGAGAGAGGTGGCTTGAACATACATACTGGGAAGGTAAGTAGGAGATGGATGGTTTTGGATTTAAAGGATGAGTAAATACTTGTAATTACAATGGGTCCATGTTAATGTTGATTGATGCGCTTTGTCCATTTCCATCCGTCTTATTGTTCAGCCTAGGCAGTTCAATAATCATTCTATCTCCATTCTAGTCAACTTTAAGTCCATTTGTATTTATTTCTATTTCATTTCCACCTTGACTTCTTTCACTTCCACTTCCACTACCTTTCCCATCCGCACCGCACGCACGTACTGTACGCTTCCCGCTCTGGTGGTCTGATCGCTGCTGGCTGCTGGCGATGGCGGTGACACTGCCCATGATCCATCCCCACCCGACCACCCGACCCGACCTGACCCTGCGAGCTGCCGCTGCCGGACTGTGGCTGGAGAACTGCCCCTGTGGTGGAGGAGTGCTAGTGCAAGCGCTAGTACTAGTATACACCTTAATCGGGCACCTCAACCTGGCATTATCCCTGTCATACCTCCACTATACCCACCCCTGTTGTCCCTGATGGGATCCCTGGCAATGCATGTATGTGTTAGCGTCATCCTCCCTCCCCGTATTTTCCTGGCCAGATTTGCTTTGCTGTATCGTGTAGCGAGAAGCATTCAAGCTGATGTCGACGTTGGCGTTGACGTTGCCCCCCCCTGGCCGAGGCTGTGAAGGGGAAATGGGAAGTCAATGCCTGCAGCATAGCATACTAGGTACGGACGTCGTCGAATCGCATCACAAGTAGTCTAGTCCCGTGATGGTCTCCCTGGTACCGACCGCACTCTGCAATTCAAGGAAACTCACGGCCATGACTCCAAGAGAGCCGGTCGACGAGGTAGAGAATCCTTCCTGCTTAGCTAGCTGGATGCTAATGGGTATATTCCAGAGCTTCCAGCTAGCCAAGGTACGTACTACTTACTTAGGTACGTACCTAGCTAGCTAGCTACCTTAGCTAGAAGCTTAGATAGGACTTTAATTATGTCCGCGCACGGTAGAGCGAATCTCAAGATTAAGCCAGTAAATCAAATCTATTGCCGCCGCTAAATGACTAATTGGACCAATCATTGCGTGTTGTTACGCGTTGCTCCACTGCCAGCTTGACCTGATTAGGGAGTGGGCAAATGAGATAAAGTGGAGCGCGGTTGTCCAAGCATCGTCCCCTCAACTCACCTCGCCTTGCCTTTGGTTGTTCGTTCCTGCCCAAAAGCAAGTTCGTGTCGTCCGTCTGTATCTGTGTCTATCCTGCTCTGCTCTGCTGGCGCCCGTACTAGCTACATTAGCCTAGCTAGCTTCATTTGAGTTTCCTCCAAATCTCCCAGCTTTCAAACTCTTCAAATACTTCTCCCCCTCCTCCCACCCGATCTCGTCTTTCTCACCACCGCTTTCATCAACTCCCAAGACAATCCCCGCACTCTCATCCTCAGTCAACAACTCACGACCTCGTATTCCTCCCTCAATTCCCAATACCAATCGTCAAGATGAAGTCCGCATCCATGATCGCCGTCGGCGCATTCGCCATCTCTGCTGCTGCCCAGGCGACTCTCAGCAGCCTCCCAACCTGTGGTGTAAGTTGATCTGGTCCTCATCTGTCCTCGCCATGGTCACTCCTCGAGATCAATTGAGGGGAGAGATAGTCTCATCGCTTGATCGGTTCCTCAATGACATCGCGCGCGTTATCTGTCTGCCACTATCGCTCGTCAGAATGTCCAACGATCACTCGTTCATCGTGCAACCAGTCTGAACATAGCTGACCTGTCTTCAGCAAACCTGCATTTCCAACATGCTTGCTCTTGCTCCATCTCTTGGTTGTCAATCTGCCGATGCCGGATGTCTCTGCCGTAACGCCAACTTTGGCTACGGTATCCGCGACTGCTCCAACGCCGCGTGTGGACCAGCCGCCGCTGCTCCAGTCATCGAGTTTGGCAAATCATACTGCGCCGGTACGTTCAATTGGTTGAGGAAGAATTGATGGTTCATCGCTGACGATAAAAAGCTGCTGGTGTCACTGATACGCCATTCAATGGAGGTGCAGGCTCCGGCGGTTCAGGCGCTGGTTCAGGCTCAGGATCCGGATCTGGTTCTGGCTCCGGATCTGGCTCCGGATCTGGCTCCGGATCTGGCTCAGGATCTGGCGGCTCAGGTGGCGAAGGCGCCGGTAACGGTACAACTGGAGGAGCCGGAGGAGCTGTAAGTATTATCCTCTCATTTCTTCCATGAATATACTAACTGAAGCTCTAGGGCGGATCCGGAACCTCTCCTACTCCCATCACAACTATCGGATCATCCACCATCTACTCGTCACCTACTCCGACTGGAGATAGTGCCGGCGGTGCTGGTGCCGGTGCCGGTGGTGTCGTTGGTGGTTCTGGTTCGGGTGCTGGTGGTGCTGGCAACGGTGCTTCCCCTTCGACCACCACCCATTCTGCCGGATCTCCTCATCACACAGGCTCGAGCAGCGTTTCATCCGCTGATTCCAGCACTTCTACACCCGCTACCGGTGGTTCCGACTCTACTACTGGAGGTGCTGGCTCAGGTTCTAGCTCAGGTGCCGGTGGTGCCGGCTCTAGTGGCTCTGGTGGTGCTACCTCAACTTCCACCGCCGGTGGTGCCCGTCAAACTGCCATGGCCGGTATTGCTGGTCTCGCTGGTCTTGCCGCTTTCATCCTGTAAAGGATCGAACCAAATTCTCCTACGCTTACGAACGTGTTTGCATAGCATGGAAAGGAAAAGGCACAGCAAAAACCGGGGAATGATGGATGTAATGGTCGGATGGGAATAAAGCGATAAATACCCTTGCTCTTCTTCAATGTTTCATATTTAACTCTGAGGTGTTCCACCTGTGGGTTTTTCAACAACTGTCTTTCTCTCACGACATCACGTTACGATGCGCTGAAGGAAATGCATCGTGGAGGCTAATGCAAGTAATGGATGGGATTTGATTTGGAGGCACTTTGTGCGGAAGGAATGGGTTGGACGCGATGCCATGAGATAAGACATGCCATTTGTTCTCGGCTTGTAAGCCGTTTCCAGATGGCTCCTGGTTGATGAACCGGTGCGATGAATCAATGACAACAACGATTCACATTTACTCTTGCTTGATAATTTGATGTTGTGAAATAACACACCTCACGATGTGATGTAAGTCTTTCGTGTGTTGACCCTAACTAATGCAATTCTTGCCTCCTCGAGTGATGACATGAAAATTGTTTACCTACCTGGGTAGTCCTTGCGTGGATATCTCCCAGTCTTAGCCTCGACGCTCCATTTTCGCCCCGCTGGATACTACTCTGCCTACCTTCCGTTCTTCCTCGATCCGTCCTCGTCTGTCTCAACAGGTGGTTCGTGCATCATCCGTCTTCATTCTTTCATACTCAACACATCAATCGATCAATCGATGATGACTTGATTGATTTTCTTTACTCTACCCTACCCTACTCCGACTACTTTTACTAGTATTAGTATTAGTAGTAGTATTAGTACTACTACTGGTACTTATGACATAGCAAGCGCTTGTTCATATCGGCCGGCCGACTGCTCGCTGGGTCTTTTGGGGTGTTGGGGTGTTGGGTTCTTGGGGTGGTGGTTCGGGGTTTTTCGGTTCTTGGGTGTTGGTTCACTTGGGGTGTTGGTTTCGGGGTTTTCGATTCTTGGGTTCTTGGATTCTTGGGTTCTTGCTTGGTTCACTTGATTGATTGATAGATGGATAGATAGTGGTGGGAGGAATAGTGGTAGGAGTAGGAGGAGTGGTAGGTAGGTAGGTGGAAGTGGGTGGTAAGTAGATGGTAGGAGTATTAGTGATAGTGTTAACAGGTCGACTCCACTCTCAGGAAACTTTCAGGGTGAGAGAGAGAGGGTCAGGGGAGATGGATATGGTTGTGAGGATGGAGGATGGAGGCTGGGGTCGGCTATTGTTTCGGTAGATTGGTTTGGATTGTATCATACCGTGCAAGCGTAGTAGGATAGGTCGAGGAGTTGGTGTTGTTTGTTTGTATTGTGTTTAGGTTTGTGTGTAGTTGATACTGTAGTTGCTAGTACGTAGTACTCGAGTAGGTGGAGAGAGACAAGACAAGACTCCCTTCCAGGCAAACGCACCAGCCAAAGAACCATTCGGGGACCATCAGGTGACGGTGGTTCCTGCTTTGTACTTTGTCTATCAAACAGGGAATCACCAACGGACGGGCGTTTGACAGTTCCTTCCTTCGAAGACCATTTGAGATTTGGAATTGAGAATCGTACGGTTAGGGATGGCAGTCAATCAAGAGCTAGGAACGATACTCAATAGCAGATGCGAAGCAAGTAAATAAGTACCCTTCTTCTACGGTACTGGGTAGTGCTAGATGCTATGCTTACCTACCTACAGTATACTTTTACTCCATCGACCGAGTAGCAACTAACTTCTTTCAAGTACCCTACTATATCGGAGTCGATGAGCTAGCGTCGATCCCGAGTATAAAATGGCCCTACCACTGAGTGTTTAAATGTTGCCACTCGAAATCTTCAATTGAGAAAGAAAGGAACGAGGAATTTCCCTCGCCCAGGGACTCTCCCCGGGTGGTTGAAGGGACTGTTCATATCCGGAACCGCCATTTGATCATCATTCCGTGCTGTTCAAATGCCCCTGCGCTTGCCTCTGTGGTACACTACCTAGGCGGCTCGGTATGTGTAGGACTTTGGAGAAAGTACTTGTCTTACTTGGCTTAGATAGGAGGGGACCTCCTCTCCTCTCCTCTCTTCCTCTCTTTCTTCCTTTCTTTCGGCAGAGGAAAAAGATACCCAGGCCAGCGTCATCGAATCGAGTCGGGAAATCGAATGAAACCAACCGTAGAAAGACCCGTCTCTCTATCTACTTACTTGTTTGTGTACGTTAATCGATTGATAGATTTGCACGTCAAGAGTCCAGACTTCAGACTTCAGACGACTGATATGCGATTTTTGAGAATTTAGATATGGGGGTTTGTTTTAAGGAGGGAGGGTTTGTGAGTTTTGGTTCTGGTTCTTGGGATGTGCGATGTGTGACGTGTTATGTGTGTGGGGATGGAAAAATGGATGGATGGATGGCTTTTGTTTGGGGGTGGAGTTTTGGAGTTTAGAGGGGTTAGTAGTGGTAGGTAGGTAGGTGGGTAGGTAGGTGTTGCGCAGATGGGAAAGGATGCACCGATGGATGCTCTCCGTGCTTTAGGCTGGGGGTGAGTTTGAACGTGAATGTGAGTGTGAATTGGTTTGATGGGTGAGTGAAGGGGGGAAGGGGTGCAGCTTAACGTTCTAAGACAATAAATAGGAAGACGTCGTCCTGTCTTCGTTCTGCAAATCACTAGCATTTATGGGTATCTATTACACTCCACAAATCAAAAAGTCTTAGTCTTCCGCGATAGCGACAGAGTCATCAAATCTGGCGCTGATCTACGTCCGTCAGAGGCAGAAGCCATGAAGATTATTGCTGCGGATACGAGTGTTCCTGTCCGAGGTTCCTATAAAGGCAATGAATTTGACCTCAGCGTCAGGATGGAGTACGTTGACAGGACCGGCTCAAAAAGTTTGGAATGATATCGAAGGAGTCCATGACCGAGCGATTGCAGACGACTTGAACGGTATTACCATTGGACAAAGCCGTCTCAAGGGCTATTATATTGGAGTACTTTCTTATAGAAAGATAGTCGAAAGGAGGAAGTTTGATTGTATAGAAGAGGAGTTTGCCGACTTCCTATTGTCCGAGATATATCGGTAAAGCTGATGTATTGCGAAAGGATTTAGTGCATGTCTTGTAAACGCCCTTCAATGCTAGCAAGCTTAAGGAGCTTCACTTCGACTCTCTCTGGAGCATTGTCAAAGAACCTTAAGGGGCTTGGAAGAATGCGAGGTAGTGGAGGTGGAAGGGGAAGTTGACCATTTGGTGGACTTGGAGGTTCAATCGTACGTTCTTCGCGAACTGAGGAGGATACATCAGTAAGGATATGGCGACCAGCCAAATCCGAAGATTGTGGTGGGGGTGTGAGAGACATAGATGGTTTCTGATACGAAGGTAATCCCGATCGTGAGTTATTTCATATTTGTGGAAAACAAGATGTAGTATTTGTCCCATGGACTGCCAGAACAACCTTAATCTATCGAAAAGCGGGGCCATCTGGACGCCCTGTACGTAGTCCTTAAAGCCATTCTCCAGGTTGATCTGATCACAATCGACCTGAACTACCAAGATGATATCGAGGCGGAAGTCGATCGGATATATATAATTACTATTTGCAGGATCCACTTTTGGTGCAGCTATAGCTTAAAGCATAGACTCATGATCACCTGGAGCGGAAGCTCCTCGGCTATTAAGAGGAGTACCAAGTCCCCATTTAGGCCGGGCTAGATACTACGGAGTCGATTTGACTTTTGAGGCCTATCACCGACAAGGAGATTTACTTAGCCAACGGCATTGTCTGGGTTACTCGTCGCTGAACGTACCAGGAAGAGCTACTCTCTCCTCGATAGCTCTACTTTCTTACTTCCTCAATACCGAGGTAGTGGAAATTTCCAGTACCAATGGTGTACCGGCTATGAAAATCCTCGACCAATCTGGTCCACCGCCTCTCTGAAGTAGCAGGAAGCTGCCTGTTAATATCAGGCAGCGCTAATTCTAGGTAGAGCTTTTCCTTTTCCTTCCACGCGATGCTAGTTCAAGCCTACATATCATGAGAAACCTCTCTTCTTGCTAGTTCAGATATCCCGAAGGCTTTTTCCAGGATAATCATCTAGATGGGGAAAAAACTAGACAGATTCGGTTACCCATGGTTTTTTGCCGGTCGTTAGCTCGTCTTCCACAATCGCGTTGATGTGGACTTACAGTCTCCGTATCGCAACGAAGACGAAGACGAAGAGCCAGAAGTCTGTTTTCGTGGTGGACTTGAGCGGAGTGGTATGGCGAGATTGAGTATAATCGATATAGAGACGATGTTTATTACGAGACGCGTGTTGAGGCAGAGCAGGAGCCTGAATTAGTTCTGTACTGAGGTGAGATGGGGATAGATATCAAGTACGAAGCTATCTCTCATAACGGATTTATACGATTAGTATAGAGACTAGATATCACAACAGACATCGGAGATTTGAAGTAAAGCTGTTATACCTGTCGTACTTTTCACCGAGAAAAGAGAACACAGACACGGAATTCGAGACGGGTATGTATTCCTCGGAGTATCTGAGCGAAAACCAAAAATTGGCAATATTATGTACCGAGAGCGAAAGACCGGGACGATCGCTTCCTCAACCACAATGGGACTGTGAAACGCCCTGTGATACCTGCGAAGACTGGAACACGCAGAGCAAAATCTCCGCCTCTTAATCCTGCTTAGCACTCACTCAACCTGATCTCGCAGTCTCGTAAACAAGAAGATGCAGTGTCGTCCTACTTATCCATCTATCTCTCTCCTTCAAAAGCAGCCAGCCCGATGATGAGAAGCTGTATGTATATATATATATGTTGAGGGTATGAGGATTCCTCACCCATGGATTTGGAATCATGTTTCCGCACTTCTTATTAAGTTTATTGTAGATAGCTGGTTTGAGCGTCTAGAGGATTTTGGTTCCCTTCAAGGCTGAGGATTGGTTGAGTGGAAGGGAGGGGATGGTGGTGGAAGTTTTAGGAGGTGCGATTGTGGGGGCGATGGGGAAGAGCTGCTTGCAGTTTTGTTGGCGCTTCTGAAGGAGTTGAGATGTCGTATCCGAATCAGAGGCGGTGTTTGAAAGGGTTATGTAGCGCGCGATATATATGAGTGAGGAGGTGTGTAAGCTTAGGACATGTCTACTCTTTCGGAGGCAGATTGTTGAATAAGCTGGCTTATTCGGTCGGGATAAAGGAACTGTAAATACCAGGTTGATTATTACTACAACGATACTACGTCCACCCAGTCCATCAGCGTTTTCGTTTTTAGTAATCAAGTCATTCTCTCAATATCGTCAGGACAACATATTATCTTACCTTACAATCTGATTACTAGGATCATGTACTAAAACACCAATTCCTGAGATCCGTTGCCTTCCCTGACAGTAATTAGGATACTTAATCCAAGTATATATACAGTAATCAAGCTAGAGTAAGCAAGGAGGTAGGAAACGAGATAGAATTAGACCATCTACCTAGATAATCAAGAGTGATAGATCCCCAGACAAACTTTCTTGCTTGGTTCAAACAGAGTATCGATCATAGCATATCATGCCACATGACTCTTATGCCTAGACTTCTTCCCCTCAAACACTCATTGCGGTACATGTATCATCAATGTACAGGCAAGATTTCGCATTGAAGTTGCTTGCTTTACTCCTCCACCCAACTCAACTCCACAGTCTCGACTCGAAAGTCTCCACTCGACGTACGCGATATGAAAGCCAGCCGCCACCAACATATAGAAGCACGAAGGAGTCAAATAGAAATTCACGCAGGAGACTTCTCTTCGCAGATCTCAAGAGATATCACTCGCACGTCGACCATCGAAATCATTCCGTCTTTTATGTTAGTGTACTAAATTTAGTTTTGGATTTCGTTCCCGCTCAAGTCCGTCCGTACCTCTTCTCTTCGCCTCGTGCAAGTGAGCTACTAGGAGTCCAGATCCCACCGCATTATTTGTATAGTAAGTATACTTACTTCGCTCTCCTTTCCCTCCTCTTCCTCTTTAACACGTCCCGTGGTGGTAGAATGGTCATCGAGTTCTTGATGCGATTGCAAGGGGAAATTTGAAGGATGGAGATATATATCTATCTGAAACCTAGGGTGCTAGCTAGCTGTTGTTTGATCCAGGTGATTTGCTTGCGATGGAGTTATGACAGGTGTGGAATAAGGTGTAACTCGTAGCGAGTTGAAGCAGTGCTGAGATGGTGTAATGTTTCGGGTTCGAGGGGGCGGGGGGGGGAGAGGTATAGGTTAGATACGGCTTGGAGCGGTGTGGAGTGTGAGGACGAGGACTGCCGCGTATTGCATCGCATAATGGAGGGAGGAGGAGATGTACCCCGGATTATTGAGACCAGGCAGACGGGCGAACAAGCAAGAAGTGGCCGTAGACACGAAGCTCGTGGACGTGAGAACACGACGTGATCTATGAAATGTGAGAAAGCCAAAATCCAAGGCTTGTACTCACTCGCTAGCCCACATACTCTACCACAGATCGATCCGGTTAAAAAGAAACCCATATTTGCAATAGATGAGTACCAGAGAACGAGATTTCAGAAAGTTGCGAATTGATGGAACGTGCATAAAAGTGCTCGTGAGTGAGCGTAGGCGAATACGAGACGATACTTGGTTTTCTCTGACCCTCTTCTGACCCTCTTCTCACTCAGCCAGCTAGTTGGTGATCGACGAATGTGGTGTGGTGTGTCTCACGTGTCAACGTGACTATCGATCGCGCCGTGATTCTAGTGAGGACTTGGGACGTGTATATTCATTATGATACTCAGGCAGGTGTTGAGATGAGTCTTGGTGAAGAGGCTGCGTGGTCGGGTGAAGTAGGGTTGTGATTGTGAGATTCAGTGTTGATCGTATTGTGATGAAAATATCTTTTCTCGTTCATGTACTTACTCTGCGGCTGAGAGAAGATGGATTGTCTCGAACACTCACTGGAAAAAGAGATGTCTTGATTCGTACCGAGCACACACACACACACACACACACACATATATACTCGGGCCGCGGAGCCTGCTACGTACATACTGAGGGTGTTCTTTTTTTATGTTACTTGCACTTACGATACGAAGCCGTGCTAGTGATTTCCAATCGAGGTTTGATACTATACTGCATCTCTATCTTCGGGCATCCGTCCCTTGCTTGCCTCAACTACTTACTGTACTGTAGAAAGAGGCGTGAGGGCTTTGTATCCCGGAAGGTCAGCCCGTGAATCGGTCAAGCCTAAAGTTTCCCTCCCTGTCTAATTGTTTGACTGGCTACAAATATAATGTAGTTGCGAGCGAGACAGAATCACGATGTGGCCCCAACAGAAATAGGGAAAGTGAAAATGCATGCTTGAGCGGCGGATCGTCCCGCTTCTTGCTGCGATGAGATTTTGCCTTTTTCTTTGTCTCCCCTCGCATGTTTTGGTATTGTAATGGAATGTGGTGAATAATAGTCGATTTGGATCTGAACCGTTCTGTGCTCTACTCAAGAACGAATCTCGGGAATTAATTGAGAAGCTTCTCATACCGAAAGGTGGTGAAGCCGAGCGGACCTGAAATAAGAAGGCATCATGTTAGCTCAGGAGATCGAGGATTGTCGCATGCATAGATAGGTGCATGATCGAGGAAGGCTCAAAAGAGCTTGACCTGCATAGACACATGCATGCATGCAATGCAGGTGGGAAGACGGGACGGCATCAGGTTCCTAGGTATCATGCAGTATCTGCTTCCTCACTCACTTCCAGCAATATTTGCTTGCGAGCGAGTAGGAACCCTCCTTCGACTTGCTTGCTCCACTTCATCGTGAGAATGTATCTGTTGAGTGAGGGACATTGACTGAAGTCTCGTCTCGGATGAGGTGACGCTCACCAATAGCAGGCGCGGATGCAATCGGGAGGACATGCACTGTCGTCCTGCAATATGTACTCGAGCGACTCACTTTCTATCTATCTATCTGGGACTCGCTGGGCTGGCCTGCTTACTCGGACCTATTGAAGGCAAGGAAATGGCCTCATCACGGCTGATTGTGTGGATGGTAGGTGTTGTGAGAAGCAGAAGCAGAAGCAGAAGCAGAAGCAGAAGCAGGCTTCAATACCCGAGACCTTTCGGCGGCATCAGCGGCAGCGAGGGATCGACGACGAGGTGAGTGCATTATCTACTGGGCAGTGTGCAGTGGGCAGTGTGCAAGCAAGGACAGAACAAAGAGAGGAAGTGCGATGCAAATGCAAGGATGAGAGCGCAATCGGCGCGTGTTTGATTGGGTGGAATTCTGGTGGAGAAGAGGAAATGTGATATATCATTTATAGGTCCGTTCTCCGGTCTGTTTTGGGGAAGGGTGCTTTGAGAGAGAGAGAGAGAGAGAGAGAGAGGGGGAGGTAATATGGATGAATGGATGAATGAATGAATGAATGAATGAACCACCCTTGGAGTGATGAGACTTGAGATGATATCCGATAACACGATCTGTTGTATGACTTGGTCATGCTTACCTACCTACCTACCTTATACTAGCATGACCCCTACTTACTATTTTACTGGTTTTCTGTAATTTATCTTCCTTAGTACTTGTGCATTCGGGATATTTTAACAGCTCGGACCACATGCTGTCTCGTGCTGATTTGAAGACAAGGACTCCTGATTGTACTGTAGGGGTGCAGATGCAGATGTATTATAATGAATGTCTCACTCTAGATGACTGAATCCTCCCTCATCTCGTCTAAGTATTTCTCCCTTCTCATCTGCCAAACCAGGGTCCTATCCTGTCGCGGGTGGACGTGCATTGCATCGCATTGCATGGCAGACTGGGCAGACTAGGCAGGCAGGCAGCCTGTGAAATGTCTAGGGTTGTCGGACGAATGAGTGAGTCAAGCTTGTGGGAATCGGTGAGTTAAGCTACGTTGATATGAGAAGTTACATTGATAGAAATCCGGAGCATTAGCGTAGAGAGATGAATCAAAGCTGCGGGCTTGAGTATCGTGTAAAGACACTGACTGGCATGAAAGTGAGTGATATACGGGACCGGAACGGGATCTAGAATTTATAAAAAAAAAACGGCAGGGGTCACGATGGATGTCAAAGCCGGTCCATTAGATACCAATACCAATGCACTAAGATTCAAGTCAGGAACCAGAACACGACCTGGAAAACGGGCGGGCATGAAGTTGCACAGCACCGAGGAATATACATTGTACGACGGGTGCGTGGTGATATCTACCTACCACCTCCCTTGTCATGCTGCGAATATGCACGGCTGGTGGAATTGTACGTTGTGAGAAGGAGCCTTCTCCGCCCTCTTCTGATATGCCTCCCGTGTTGGAGTTCGTACGACGGACAGGATGATGTTATGATCGATGGTGGGTATGAACAATACTGGAGGATCAGTAGTTGGAAACCAATGAGATCTGGATGTACACGCAAGACACGATACAGAGCTCCAGCTGGATCCCGTGTAGCCGCAGCCTGAAGTAAGCTGACAGATGAATAAATGATGGAATTATGTTTCTGGAGGATATGGCGGCTATCCGACAATTCGATTCGATTCGATCGACATAACAGAAGGCGAGAGGCTGATGTGATGTGATGCGGTAAGTAGCTCCTGTCAATCGAAGTGTGGGGTATAAACCAGCTCCAGAGAGCTCCTTACGAGTCATGGATTTAGTTTTGGTTTATTATTAGCACTCTGTAGGTAGCTGTATCGTTTTACGGGATTGGATGTGACGATATGGGTATATCCCTACAGGCTGGGTTGGTGGTGGCATTTAACGGAGAGGAGTCAGAGAGGTTTGTCGCGTGTGAGAGTAGTGACGAGGAAGATGGGACGGGTGTGGGTTCTTGATGATGATGATGATGATGATGATGATGATGATGAAGGGAATAGGATAAGTACAGAGGTAAGGTAAAGAGGGATGGATATGCTTATTTACGAGAACAAAGGACCCTTTTTTCGTACAGTACAATTCTCCAACTCTACCATACAATAGAGCAGGTGATAAAGCAACCTCCGTAAGTCATCAATTTGTTAGAGTTTATCGGTATCGGAGATGAGAATTCGCTTCGTAGCCAGTAGCCAGTTGGAGATATCTCCGGTTTATCTTTAGGATTTTCTTGGTGTGAGAGAGATATCCCGGATGATCTGCATACCACCCTCTCACAATTCCGTATTGGGACTCGGAGTGTGTCGCCTCAACTTGCTCTATATGTTGGATTTGCCACTTCTTTCTCCTGGGTAGAGTATGCTGGAAAAAGTCCTCGGATCTGCAGTTGAAGGAAGGAAGCCTTTAGACTTGGAGTATATTGTTAGCTTTACTCTACAAGTACTTCTTTCTGATGGATATCACGTCTATCGTTTCCGAATGAGTCATCCAAGGAGGATTTCTCTATTTCTCTCGTTTGTATGAATCAAGTTGTCTCGCCCAGCCCCGTCCCGTCCAGCCCAGTGTTGAATGAAGCAAGGTGGTGTTGGGATGAGCTAGTCAGGGGTCGATTTTTGTTTATTTTAGGCGCGATCGGCAAGAAGCCCCAGCCGTGAGAGACGGGAGGGGAAGGTTTTAATCATTAGTGGTGACTGAAGTCATGAGGTACTGAGTATTTGTGAAGGTGAAGGTGAACCCTGGAAGAGAAAGAGAGGATGGCATAGGATCATTGAGACTATGATACATAATTTGTAGAAGGGGGTTGGGAGATGTGATCATGAAGTTGTTCTCGTGTTGCCAGTCTAGATCCTGGAGTATCTGGTCTGGTCTGCACTCTGAGGATTTATCACCAACTAAGATACGCTCTTGGTAAGGTCAATTTCCTCATGGTTGTCAGATTCCTTACCATACTTCGTGTACTTCGTAGAATCCCACTCGCTTCTTCTCGCTTGTTCTGTCTATGTGATTCCTTGTAGATGGCGCGATATATTAGTTACAAGTATTATTTGCCTCCCCTCCTATTCTACCCCATCGCATCTCATCCCTGCCTCTCCTTGTCCGGTCTGTGCCGATCATCAACGCCTTCTATCTCAGCCAAGAACGCCGGCCTCTTCTGAACCAAGTCTGCCCAAACCTGGAAACTCACGATCCGATCCGCCCCCGCGTCTCTGAGTTTAGGACTTGCTTGAGACTCGATCTCTCGACTCCGTCTCCGTAGTGATCTGAAAAGATTCCGTAGCACTCGGTACAAACTTCCACAGGTAGCTAGCTGTAGATGTTATTTTTCGCATCTCGAGTCCAAGTCAATACAATAAATAGTGATCATAATCATACCTAATCGAGCGCAACTACCTACCTCGATATAAGTTCAAGCTTTGCCAGCGATGAGAGACCTAGGTAGTATACAAGTAGTAGAGTAAATTGACTGATGACAGACAGCCTGCACCTCCTATCACATCCCATCCCATCCCATCCCATCCCATCCTATCCCCTCCCATCCTATCCCCTCCCTCCCCTCCTGATCGACTCTCACCTGCATCTTCAGTGGCTTTGCTTGAACTTGTCTGCTTTCCCGCCCCAAGCCAGCCCAGCAGGCCTACACTCGACTCGACTCGACTCGCCTGCGCAAGCCCATATCGCTGAGATCCCAGATCCCATATCCCAGATCCTGTCGAGTCCTGTCCTGTCCTATCCTCCTGTCCTTTTAGACCCCCTAGCTGGATTGTGGTTGTGCTCGTGGTTGTGGTTGTGGATGATTTAATTCGCTGGGGCTGGGTTGCATTGAGTGCGCTCCGACATCGACTCCGACTTGAACTCCAGCGTGGGTGGGTTGAGTTGTGGTGGCAGAGCAGCAGTAGTGTGTGTGTGTGTTGGTTGGTGGTGGTGGTGGTGGGCGGCACTAGGGCGATTACAGCCTTAGGCACCTTATCTCCCCTCCCCTCCCCCCTCCACTTATCCCACCACCACCACCAACCATATCCCACCCTCATCATTGCCTTTTCTCCACTCCCCGCCGTCCAACAACACTGCACCTCACCTCACCTCACCTCACCTCACCTCACCTCACCTCACCTTCCGATCTACACCTTCACTCTCGCGACTTCACCTTTTACTTCCCCTCACTCACCCTGATCACGATCAACAGGATGCCTCATTCGCGCTGAATGCGATCCCCCCCCGCGCGCCCTGCCTGATCAACCGCTTAAACATGTCACTATTCGCATCACGGCTGCACCCCAACAATGGATTCCTCCTACGCAACTGCGAAGACGGCCGCGAGCACTCCTGCCTCGAGCCCAGGACTCTTCTCACCTTCCCCCAACACGATCAAGCAACATCACCTCGCTCTCTCCGATGGTACTCCTCACCCGAGTCCCTATCTCCATCCTCTCCAGATGCATAAAGTTCGAGAGTAAGTTATTTCTTCGCTTGCCGCGCTTGTGAGGAAACATCCCACCAAATTCTTGTTCTCGAACGGACCTCCACCTCAACCACTTCGATGGCACTTCTGCGACTGCACGCGCATTTTATTTGCTGCATACGATGGTGTTCACCAAGCTCCGAAGTCTTTTGGAGATCTGCACCGCCTCGACGCTTCATTCGAAACCACCGTCTTGGTCCACGCTGACATGTGCAATATAGAACCCACAAAGCCCAAGTCGACCAAGATTTCCTCACCGGTCGCAAACTGATCAATCAATACGAGATCATCAACGAGATCGGAAGAGGTGTACATGGCAAGGTCAAGCTGGCAAGAAGTCTGGAAACCGGAGGCTATGTTGCTATCAAGATCATACAACGTTTCTCCAAGAAGCGCAAGCTTGGAAAACTCACCGTCTCGCCCGAGGACAAGACGAAGAAGGAGATTGCTATTCTGAAGAAGATCCGCCATCCCAACGTCGTCGGCCTGCTCGAAGTCATCGACGATCCCGAGTTGAAGAAGATATACATGGTCTTGGAACACGTTGAGCTTGGAGAGATCGTATGGCGGAAGAAGGGCGATAAGAGCATTTGCTTGTACGAGCGGCGAAGGATCGAAAGAGAGCAGAGGGGAGAAAGGGATAGTGCAGAGGAGGAGAAATACTTCAAGATCATGGAGAGAAAGAGACAACGAAAGGACGCACAGCGAGCGAAGCTCTCGTCACTTCTACAGAACCCAGATCCATGGAGTTTGGAACATGGAGATGACGAGGAAGAGGACGATTTGTCTAGGCAAACTACCCACGATTCCATGCTCAGCATGAGAATAGCCAGAAATCTCAAATCCAATCCTGGTTCTAGAGTGCATTCTCGAGCAAATTCTCGTGCTCCTTCGCGGACAAGCTCGCGTGCTCACACTCCTCTCCCAACCGAATTCTCCCTTGGTGCTCTGGACAGCGATAATGAAGGTGATGAGCCCGGACCTCTGCCTTCTATCGGCTCGTATCACGGTTCGGCATCTGCTCTAGAAGGTACTTACTATGGCTCATATCCTGACGACCCACCAAATCGCGGAAGATCTCCTAGCATGGCGGACAGTATTATTTCACACATGTCTTCAACGGATGGCTTTGAGCATGATGCTTTCGACGACGACTTCTCCTATGTCCCATGCTTTACTCTCGATCAAGCACGGTCTGCCTTTCGGGATACAGTTCTCGGCCTTGAATATCTACATTACGAAGGTATCGTTCACAGGGACATCAAGCCGGCGAATCTCCTCTGGACCAAGGATCATCGTGTCAAGATTTCTGACTTTGGAGTTTCTTACTTTGGCCGACCTGTCAGGGATGGAGAGACTGAGGAGAATATTTCCGAAGCTGATGCGACGGACTTTGATAATGATCTAGAGCTTGCCAAGACCGTTGGAACACCAGCCTTCTTCGCCCCCGAGTTGTGCTACACAGATCTTGAGGTTGAACAGCCCAAGGTCAGCGAGCAAATAGATGTGTGGTCTTTAGGCATCACTCTCTATTGCATGATCTACGCACGAATCCCCTTCCTTGCCGACGACGAATACCAGCTGTTCAAAGCTATCGCCAAAGAAGATGTATACATTCCGAAGAAGCGTCTGAAGGCTGTCAATCCGGATGCGACCACACCTCAGATCGGCACCGCCAAACGCACTGGGCCATCGAATGGGCCTTATAGAGAAGAAGGAGAGCTCGAGTTCGAGGAAATTGACATCGAGTTGTATGATCTGCTAAAGAGGATGCTGGTCAAGGATCCAGCAGACCGAATCAAGCTGAGGGAGGTGAAGAGACATCCATGGACCACCAGAGGAATTGGCCATGTTCTAGGCTGGGTTGACGACACCGACCCCTCGCGGAAGACCGATGGTCAAAGAATCCAAGTTGACAAGAAAGAGTTGGAAAGTGCCGTCGTACCAATCACATTTCTCGAGCGGGCCAGATCGGCTGTCAAGAAAGCCGTCGGTAAGGTTATCGGTGTAACAAGAAGTGAAACGAGAAATGAGGGTTCACGAAGGAGAGCTGTAAGCAATGCTACCAGTTCAGGAGCAGAAACTCAACACAACTCTCCAATGACTCTAACACCTGCTCTCCGGGACACTAGAAGAGCCAGTCTCCGAGGAGATGAATCCTATTTCGCTTCGCTCTCGGAATTCCAGGACCAACCCCACCGTGAGCCTACCGAGCATCCATTGGCCCAAAGTCTTTGTGCGAGTCCGGAATTCCGCCAAGGAGAGGATCCCTTTGTGTTTGATCTTGCTCAGCCATTCGTCCCGGTAGGAGCTACCCATATCCGTGAACGTAAGGCTTCCAACGTGGCAAAACCTGATTTCAGACCAGGTCCGCCAGATCGTACCGTCTCAGCGGCGGCGTCTATTCAGACGGTCGTTCACCGTGACCACTCCCACTCCAGGTCTATGAATTCTCCATCCCTCAGTATACACGACGAACTCCCCTCGCCAGGTCCATTCACGGATCATATGGGTGGTGCGATATTCTGTGGTCACTTGTGGAATGGTCGAGGTAACATGGCAGACATTGATGAGGATGTTCCTTTCCGGGCACGTTCGGTTGACCGAAACCTGTTCGAATCTGAGAATAAGCATGGTGAACCCGTTGTTGGCACAAGCACTGCAACTGCACCGGGTTATTTCCAGAGTTCTACAATCCATCATCCGCGGCCAATATCCCTATCAAACGACATCTCACCAACGACTCCAAATCATCCTCTAGCATCTCCGCTCTTCTTCCAGCCATACATGTTCCAAACCCACCAAGCTCAATCCGCATCAACTCCCAACGTACCCAACATTGGCTTCGCAGCCTCGAATCTCGACGAACGGCCCTCGACCGCAAATAAGACACCAGAAGGCAAGACACCGGTACCACGCATTTACGGAGCCAGCACACCCGAGTCGTATCAGCGAGCACAGGAGACTCTCTTGCGGAGACGAAGGCTAGAAGAATACGCCGATCAGAAGCGTCGCGAATGGACCACTGATACACCTGAGAAAGTCCCAGTCTGTCCACCGTCACCAGATGATGAAATCTTTGCGCAGAAGCAAGAGGCTACTCAACGGGCCCAATCTTGCAGCTCCGTCAACTCTAGCTATATGGCGAGTGCGATGACAAGTCCTCCGAGTAATGTTACCTCGAATGTTACCTCGCCGCTTTCATCTGTCAACATGGGCTCTCAGGACCAGTTTTACCCCTCTGTTCCCTCGCTGCCTGCTCTGATCTCAGGGTCGTCGTCTGTCTCTGCCGATCCAGAAGGCGAGATGCTTCAACATCCGGGTACGGTCCAACAATATCCCGAATACGGCATCACTGGAGATGACACACCTGAAGCTCGAACTCCACCCTCCTTATCGAAGCAAATCACCCCTGACGCTGATGCTGAGATACCGACACGAGCTCATGAGGATGCCATCTTCTTGTCTCCCACACATGAAGACGATGGCTTTAATGTGGATGGAGACATCACTTTTACTGTTGACAGCGATAACGAAGAGGACGATGATTCGGATAGTGATGAGGGCTTGACGATGATGCAAAGTAAGCCAAAGACGAAGACTATGCAGAGTGCGGCTTCGACCAGTAATACGAGTTCGGCGAAGGGACTACCCAGTCTGGAGAGGAGAAAAGTGGAGAGGAGGGGAACGGGAGGAAGTGTGGGTAGTACAGAGACGGCTAAGAAAGTTGTACTAGATGACTGAACGAAGAGAGGCGCGGTGTCGATACATTAAGAATAAGCATTGGGATGGATTATCAGACTTGCTGAGATGCGATGCATATGATTGGATTAGAACGAACAAGGCAACGAATGAAGACGAACATTGATTGAGACGAATTGGCCGGCTTACGAGGAATTGAATGTATTAGCTGGACGATACGCACGAAAGGATGGATGGATGAATAGGATGAAACGGGACGGCATCGCGATGCGGATGGAACTATACTTCTGTTTCTTGCGCGCGAAACTGGGAAAGGAATCAATGAGCAAGGCGTTGTTGGAATTGATCAATCAATCGATGCATGTTTTCAAGGGACGGGGAATTGCAATCATTCAATCAATGCATTTTTGAAAGGCAGGCACGCAGGTACGGACTGGAACTGGAATTGGAATTGGAATGAACGAGGTTATTTGTAGCATAGTAAGCAAACAGACGCATGCATTCTCTAGACAAGAGGTGCGAGGTATGCAATAGACAGAATGTCGACGCTTGAGAATGAGAATGAGCATGAGAGTTATTTTGATATCAGCAGAGGCAAAAGAGAGAGAGAGAGAGAGAGAGAGAGAGAGAGAGAGGTTAGATGAACAAGCAGACAGATGTTTTTGGAGAGGTGAGATGGCAGATATATATCTGTCTGTCAGCTGTCAGAAATATGATCTCTCAATATCCAATTCTCTGTCTCCTTTAAAGTATATTTCATTTTGATACTTTTGAAGATCTTGAACTTTCTAATATTATAACTTTTTTATTTTATCTTATTTTACATAAGAAAATAATAAAAAACATCAGTCGTCTTATATAGTTATTTTTCTTTCTGATATGATAATCTATTTCAGAAAAAGAGTACTTCGTTAAGTATATAAGTATCTGATCTAAATAATAATAGATCTAGTATATCTCTTTATATAATAATTTTTTTTCTTAAAGTAAAGACTTTTTATTCTGTTTAATCATATTCTATTCCATCTTATCCTCTTTTATCAAATCTCTTCTTTCTATATATATATAATTAACTAATATTCTTTCTTTCTTTCTTTCTTTCTATCTTTAGAATCTTAGCTAGAAAATAATACTTTCTCTCGCTTAGCTTTTATTTACGAGAAAGCCTTTCGTTGGATTGAGAAAGAGATATTTTTAAAGTTATTAGTTTATCTTGAAAGATGTATTTGAAAAAAAAAAAAAACGTTTCGCGCTTAAAGAGATAAGATAGTTGGATCCTCTCGATTCTTTTCCTCTCTCTTCTTTTACTTTAATCTTCTCTACTTATTTAATATAGACTTTTCCCTAGTATGCGAAAAAATAATCAAGTTAATCGAGTTTTAATCGATTAAATCGATTAAGATTAGATTAGATTAGATTAACTAATTTTGACTTTTAATTAGATTAAGATTTAGAGTTAATTAATAATTTAATCGATTAACTTTTGATTTATTAGAGAAAATTCTATTATATTCTTATATCTTCTTATATATCTCCTCTCTCTATAGCTATACTATATTAAAGAAATTCTCTATGTTATTTACTATCTCCTCTAGCTCGTGTTTCTCCTCTATATCGATTATAAAACCCTAGCTCTTTAATAGACTAATAGTCTCGAAAGTGTCTTTATTAAGCCTATTTCGTAGCTTATTTATAATTAAAGCTCCTAAGCTAAAGAATCTTTCGAAAAGCGCGAAGGTAGCTAAAATTTGAAGATATTTCCGTACTAATAAAGATAGTATTAAGTATTTATCTTTATTAATAGCCTAGTAATCTAAAGGCTTAACCTTTATATTATATTAGTATAAAAGATAAATATATAGATTAAGAATTACTTATAATAATATTAGATCTTCTTTCCGCTAGATAAACGTCTAATTTATCGAATTCTTCGTCTTCTTCGTTTATATATATATTAAGATCTTCCTTATCTAGAGATATAATCTCCCTATTAAGTATAGGGAGATCTATATTAGCTTCTGCTTTTAAACTATTTATATTAGTATTTATATATATTTTAGAGAGCAAAAGACTTAAAAGTTATATTCCTCTCTTAGCTTTCGCTTAATATCGCTTATAATTCCGTTACTAAGTACTAATAGACTTAATCTGTCTATTTTAATTCTAGGATCAAGTATTAAGCTTATATATAAAGCTTTATTATACTTAGTAATACCGGATATCGGATAATACTTCCGAAGCTTAGCGATTCCTTTATTAATAGCAGAAGTAAAAGGTTCCTATAAGTATATATTAGTATTTAAGCTATATAAGTAAAGGAGATACTTACTATATTATATTCGTCTCTAATAGTCTCTAGCCTAGTATATATCTTATATACTTCAGGTACTAGATAATATATAGTCGGGTATCTCTCGGCTTGTAATTTCGTCGTAGTTTTAACGAATATATCGAAGATTCGTAAGCACTTTCGTATATACTCTAATTCTCCTTCGCTAAGAAGTAATATACTTTTATACTTCTTGAACGATCTACTATCGGAAGTAGATATAACTGATAATATAGCAGGCTATATATTAAGGAAATTCTTAAGTATATTAGCTATAGAAGACTATCTTGTTTTTTGATCTATAATAATAAAGATATTAGTATATATTTCTATAATTAATAGATTAATAACTTACCTAGTTGCGGAAAACGAGCATTTTCAATTTCTAAGGCCTCTATATGCCTTTTTAAAGCTCTATTATTCTCTCCTGAATATTTAAGGCCTAATATAATAGTTCGAATTTTTTTCTATAAGGAGGTATCTAATATAATTAGTATATATATAAATATTAATAGGAATTTACTTACTATTACTTAAATCCTCTTCTCTATTATTCTCGATATTAGCTATATCTCCTCTATTATCAAGTTCGCTATAAGCGTCCTTTATAATATTCTTTAATATATCTTGAACGATAAGGTTAAGCACGTGAGCTAAACACGCTATATCTCCTTGAAATCTAATTCCCTTCATATCGTAGTCTTTAATAAAAGCTCGGATTAGGGTATCGTTCGAGCTAGCGTTATCTCGAGTAATACTATATATAGTTAGTTATTTATATTTAATATAAAAGAAAGGATTATTATAATACCTTATAATACTATCTTGAATATTCCACTCTTCTAAGGCTTTAGATAAAACCTTAAATATATACTTTCCGGAGTGAGGTTCGCTTAAATAAGCTATACTAATAGCGTATGACTTAAGCTTAAAGCTACTATTAATATAATAACTATAATAATAATTAGTATAATAATAGTAATTAATAATAATATAAGGAAACTCATATAGTAACCCCTAGATAAGAGTCTTGGTTTATAGTAGTCCACGCGTCTAGGGTTAAAGAAAAATAGCCCTTCTCTCTAATATTTAGATCTAGTTCTTCTTGAATTATATTTCTTCTCTCCTTATAGATACTATTTAAATAATCGTGAAGTATCTTATTATAAAGAAGAGGGGATTACCTATTATAAAGTTAGTAAATTACTATTATTAATATATATAAGAGCGACTTACTCGTTTAAGTAAAGAGTTAATTCTCTAAAAGAAGTACTTGAAATACTTCTAAAAGATAGATTATTTTCGATAATAAATCGTATTAATAGCGACTTATATCTCTTTAAATTAAATGCTTCTTTAATAGGCGAAGCAGGCCTCTTAGTACCTCTTAAAGAGCTAAAAGCCTGAGTTATAGTAGCTTGACTACTACTACTTCCTTGACTAGAAGTTTCTTCAAAGTCGGAATTATCTATTAATTAGTTAGTTTATTATTATATAAAAGATATTATTAACTTACTAGATTCCGAGTCTAGCTGCATTAAGAGTCTTCGTATATTAAAAGCCTTATGATTAAACTTATAATAAGTAATATAATTACTCGTAGAGTGATTTACTCTCTGGCCTTTAAAGACCTTTCTATATGAATTATTAGTATATATATATAAATAGAGTAGATTTTAATACTTACGTGCAACCTTTATATAAGCACTTAATAGTGACTAATCGAGGCTCCGTAGGGTCCTCTCTAGGAGGCTCTAAAGTCTTAGAAAAGAGACCCTTTTCAAAGATAATAAGTTGATCTTTAGTATTAATCTCAAAATCAAAGGCGTTTTGAGCTCTATTAATAGAGATAGCTATCTGATAACCGGAAGTAGATATAATAGAGGTATAGATATATATATTTATATATATATATATATAAAATTATATAGATATATAAGAGTAAAGAGTAAGATAAGTATAAAAGTAATACTAGATATCGATAATCTGAAGAAGATATTTCGATTACTACGAGGGAGTAAAGGTTCTTATATATAAAATATATAGTTTCTAGAATAATCTACTTAGATATCGATTTCTAAGCATATTATAAATAGATTCGTTGATTTATAAGTATTAGAAATCACTAGAATAGAATAGAATTATCTAGAAAATCGATTATAAATCTACGATTAGAAAGCGTATTCTAGTTATTTCTAATAGTTTCTAGATTATATAAGATTAATAAGCTATTATTACTAATAGAAACTTGATTTCTAATAGTAAGTTCTAGTAGTTTCTACTTTAAGAAGACTTAGTAGACTCTCGTATTAAGTGGCGAGTTCGCTTCAAGTGGCGAGGGCCTAATCTTAGAAAGGATAATTAAGCGAAGATCTAAGCCTAATACGTGCTAGACTAAAGTCACGTGAGTTAATCGATTTTTAATCGATTAAATCAATTATAATTAGATTAGATTAGATTAACTCTGAATTACATTTGATTAGATTAGATTAACTCGAGTTAATCTAATCTAATCTAATTATTTCGTATACTACTTTTCCCTTTATCTTTTCGTTTCTGATAAAGAAATAAGAGAAAAACACACATCTACCTCAGTCTTCAGCTTCTTTTCATTCCTTTGTACTTTTTCCGGCCTCTCTATCTATCTATATTCTTTCCTACATACGCACTCGTGCCGCAAGATGGTTTCATAAATTGCTTTCATTTTCAGTCTTTGAAAAGAAGATATCATTAGAATATGATGGGTTCAGTGCAGTATCACGTGGCGTCCTTATAGAGGATAACGCTACAAGGATACTCTTACCCTTCCTCATATCCGCTGCTCCCGCTGCAGATTTCCTCTATAGTACGCAATATACTTTACGAGTAATACGCAAGTCAAGTTGTTGTTAATGATATTAACAGTCTGATCTACTATCGTCTAATACCTCTAAGAGAGAACTGCCTCGTCTCTATAAGTATATATAAGATAGAGATATTCCTTTCGATAGATATCTCTTATCTCTCCTGAGATTCTTCGTCTCTTACGGATATCTAATCTTATAGATGATTATATATATAGCTATATATAACTCTATATATATATAAAATATAATATATAAAGCGAGATATTTAATAAATAAGATAGATCTTTCATATATATAAGAAGACTCCTTTCTGATCTTGATAATATAAATGAATATTGAACCCTAAAGAAGAAAGGCTCAATTAATTAACTAACTGAATAACTGGATAGCTTAAGTGAATAAGTGAGATATTGAATCGAAAGAAAAATAAGAAATCTCTATCTCTCTATCTCTCTATCTATCTTTCTTTCTTTCTTTCTTTCTTTCTTTTCTTTCTTTCCTTCTTAGAGAAGAGGCATTTTTCTCCAATCTTTCTCTTCTAACTATAATATTCTCTAATTCTCTCTCTATTCTTTTCAGATATTTCCTTTCGTCTATATATTAGAATAACTATATACTTTAGAATAGAGTCCGAGAGATATAAACTAATTTTTATAAGAAGATATCGTAAGAGATATAAGAGCTAATAATAGAAGTATCTCGATATTATAAAGCTTTACCGATATAAGATCTCTTTGAATTCTGCGTATCTTGTCTCTAAGAGCGGAAGACGAATACTATATGCTACTCTATCGAAAGCTACTATATTGCATATGGTCTAATATAACTAGCTATCAGCTATAGCTTACTATTATGACGACAGCTCACCTGAATATCATATAAGAAGAAGGATAGATACTAGGGCCCAAGTTCACAGGTATCCCGGCAGAACTAGTATCCGACTCGGTATAGTATTAGGCTAGTACTAGCATATATATATAAGGTGCCTTATACTCTATCTCTCTTCTTCTTCTTTCCTTATCTTTTTATTTCCTTTATAGTAGATTATATAAGATCGCTCTTAGCCTCTCTACTTGTTTATTCTTACTTATATACTGCCTTAAGTCTTATATCGTTATATTAAATAAAAAGATTAAGATAGCCGGAGATAGCTTACTATAATATCTTACTACTAAGTTAGTTATTCGATAACTATTTATATATAGCTAAGATACTAGAGATCTCTCGGATAACTATGAATTAGGGTTTAATTCAGCTTATCGTAAATAGTATAATAGAGGAGGTCTTCGCTAATACTCTTTTAATAACTCCCTTAGTATAAAGGAATTATAGACAGATTTTAAAGAAAGTATAATAAATACCTCGGAACTTTAATCTCTATATATCGCTACTGAAATAGCCCTAATATACCCCTTTTTAAGCTACTATTATAACTCTTAACTAATAAACTAGAGATCCCTCTAGTTCTAAGGGAACCTAACGCGATCCCTCCCGCTCTACTTCCGAACCTAATCTATTATATCCTTCCTTACCTTAAATATCTCTTGCCTTAGAGAATATTAATACCTTATTAAGGAAGTACTAACTAAGAGAGAAAGGGAAATAAAAGCGAAATTCACTAGGAGTATAATCGCTAAGTACTCTTACTACTATAAGTAACTCGAACCTAATCTATTCCCTCTTATAACGATTAGCGGACTAGGAGGAAAAGAATAACTCTCTAGAAGATACTATAGATAGACTAATCTCTATATAAGATAAGTTCCTTATAAGAGTACTTTACTTATCTTCGACTCTCCTACTAGAACTAATACTATAATCTCCGCGTATAGTAGAGTTTAATAACTTAATAAACTCTATTCCGATACGTAGTACTAAGAGAGAGGATACTATTCCTAATAAACTATCTCCCTCTCCTAGCGCCGAATCAGTAGAGTCACGCCCTAGGAAGTCTTATCTTACTAAGAAGATCCTGCCCTTAGATAATAGATCGGACCTTACCTTCCTCTAATAGAGAGTATCGATACGAGACTAGCTAGCTATGAATACCGACTACTACCTTACGGACTTCTCCTAGCGCGTTCTCGTATAGGGGCTAGTTACTAGATTAGCTAAGGAGTATCTTACGCCTTAGTACTTCGCTAACGAGTTTAAAACTAGTAATAAAATAATCTCCTTATTAGAGGAGAACTTTCTTACCAGTTTAGAGGAAGATAACTACTATAACGCTTTCTATTACCTAGAAATATAATAACTCGGCTATATACGCGAGACTTTCGCCGAGTTTCGTAGTTGATTTTAAAGCGCTACTATCTAAAGTAAAGTTAAAAAGAAAGAGTAATTCTTCTATATATAGGATAAGATTATACTATCCTTACGCGCTTTAACTCTTATTATTAAACTAATATAGAATAAGGACTACGCTTCTATAGTTAGATCCTTATTTTCTTTTAATACCGAGCGTTACTATAACTCAGAACGTACTTATCCCGAGAAAGCTACTACCTAGGTATAGCACTATAAGCTTACTATTACTACTACGACTACTACTAGTTCTACCTCTTACTAGTCCTTAAGCTTAGCTCCTCGATAAACTACTCTCGCACTATATATACGTACTTCTACCCCGGTATAAGCTAGTACTCCCTCCGCGCTAAAACGCCCTGCTACCTCGACCGGAGAACCTCTTAGGTATTATAGTTATAGATAGCTCGGTTATATTAAGCTAGACTGCCCTAACCCGCCTAAGGTTTAATTAATCGACGAATTTCTAGAAGAGGATTAAGTAACTAAAGAAGTAGTAAAAGATATACTTTCCGAATCTGGACTAATACTAGAGGGAAACGATAAAGCTTAGGTAAAAACTCCTTCCTAAGTTTATATAAGTATAATCTCTCTAATCTAGACCTTAACTTCTTAATAGGAGGTAAGTAATTTATATACCCGACTATAGTTAGTATAAATAAGCTAAGAGTCTTTATAAATAGCTTAATTAATACTAGAGCGAATAATTATCTATTTATTAATCGTACTCTTACCGGACGACTATCGGGGGCCCTTAGTATTAAAATCGAGCTACTACTTTATTCTATTCTAATATATAGTTTCTAATAGTCTATTAGAACTTATATTACTTATTTTATATATTTATACTTTTCTATTAATAGTAGGCGTATTTATAACTACCTTTTTATTCTCCTCGATTTGGGATAATAAGATATAATTATTAGTATTAAATAGATACGATAATTTCAAGTTAAGCTAGATACGCTCTATTATAAGCTACTATAGTCAGAACGCTATCTAGTTACCTTCTGATATAATAAGGAGATAATTATAACTTTATTATCTTATAAACTTAGTATTAATCGATCTTACTAAATCGATACTAATACGCGGGACTTAGCTATAAACTAGCTAGACTAATACTAATTATACTAAATAGTAGCGATATAATATATTAACGTATTATCCTTACTCTTTAACTTATTTCCGCTTATCACTAAGGAATCCGAACCCCTTTCCGCTCCGAATTCATCGAGAAAGGTACTTACGCCGAAACTCTACTATAAGTGCTCCTCTTAATCTCTAAGGATCTAGAAACTAGTTCCGATTTACTAAATTAGTATTATAGCTTTTTACTTTAATATAAAATATAAAAGTTCCGAATTATTCTTTACTAGTATCTACGAGATAGACTGCCTCTTATAAGACTATCTAAATAGTAACTCTCCTAAGGATCCCGATACTAAACGACTCGTAGCTAAAAAGCTACCGGAATAGTACTATACTCTTAAGGAAGCTTTTTCTAAGCGGGATTCTAATATTCTTCTATTATATCGCTTATACGATTATAAAATTATTCTAGAAGAATTATTACCTAATATATATTCGCCCCTATATTAGTAATCTACGGATAAATTATAAGTAACTAAGGAGTATCTTATAGAGAACTTAGATAAGGGATTTATCGAATCTAGCTAAAGTCCCTTTATATTACTTATATTATTTATTAAAAAGGCCGATAGAGGATTACGCTTCTATATTAACTATTATAAGCTTAATATGATTACTCGAAAGGATTTATACTTAATACCTAGGATTAATAAGCTCTTAACTTATATATCTAAAANGCTATCGAGGTTATAAAAGCTAATATACTAGCTACTTAGCATAAGATAAGCGCTATAACTAACCCGAAACAGTATAGTATCAACTAGGAAGTTAGAGATAAGGTATTTCTCTCTATAAGGAACCTTAAGAATTACTAGCTAAGTAAGAAGCTATCTAGTCTCTAGGCAGGACTATACTAATTCCTAGCTAAGATCAGATACTCTTATAAGCTAGATTTACCCCCGGGATCTTCTATATACGATATATCCGCCCCCGAATTACTCTTTAAGGACTTAGATAACTTATTACTAAGCTAGGAATTACTAAACCTACTCCCGGAGGTTATTACTACTTAAGAAGAGTAGGAGTTATAAGATATACTCGCTATATAGCTCCTAAGAGGTAATCTGAAGTATTAAGTTAGCTAGCTAGACTATAACCCGGACCTAACTTAGTATAACGCTTCTGACTTAATAAGTGCTCTATATAAGCTTAGAGACTTCTATACTACTAACCTAAGTAAACCTAGACCTCCGCGTAAACTAGATCAGTAGATTAAGGCCTAGGAAAATAGAATAGATAACTATAGTTACTTAGAGAATAATAAGCTATTATAGTTATTAGTATTAGAATTTATTACTAGGAATAATCTCCCGATTATACTTTATAATAATATTATATTTAAAACTCTACTTTTTCAACTATTTCTACTTTACTAGCTTTCTCCCTTAAGTCCTCTAGAGCTTCTAGTAAATCTGGAATATCTAGAACCGGAACTACTATATCTAACTCCTTATCTAAATCTATTAACATAGCTTTAGTAGTAGACTAAGTATAATAGCTAATCCTATAGGCTTTCTTCTTTAGAGAAGGTCTAGGAGTATCTAGATCTAACGCTATCTCTGAACTAGAAGATAAATTCCTCTTTCCCTTAGTATTAGATATCGTAGCCTTAAATATAGCTTTCTTTATAAATTCCCGTATAATACTATTTAATTCCTTTATTTACTTTAATGCTATTTTAGCTATTAACTTAGATTTCGCCGAATCGACTATCAGAAGATCTAAATCTTATATCGCGTTAGTATTATACTAGTATCTAAGGGTTTAAGATCAAAACTTACTAAATTAATAAACTCTAACTCCTTAAATACTTTCTCTATAGAACGCCTTAAAGCTTAAGTCTCTACTAATTATATAGTAGTAATCTCTAACGTAATAGTAGGAATAGCAGATTTCGCGAGATAATAGATCTGATTAATAGCCTTATAAGTAGCTATAATACTACCCCGATTTAGCTCTACGTCCTTAGTTTCGCTATTAGGAAGTAAACCGGATAAAATAGTATACTTCGTATTAACGTAGTTAGGTAACTATAACGCGTTAGTATATATAATTATATTTATATTTAAGTAACTTATATACTTATAACTGCTTTTTAACGCCGAATAATACTTATAAAGCTTAGAGTTAAGCTTATTAAACAAGTATAGGAGTTCTAAAATAGGAGTATTATTATACTTTATCTTAAGGAAAGCGCGAATATATCGTAGGTAATATATACGATACGCCGCCGAAAGAGTACTAGTAGGAACTAGTAAAAGCACTATAGGAGTTAGCGTTATAGATCTATAAAACCCTTATATTATACTTAAGGACTATTCCTAAAACTAAGATAGGAAACTTACTTATATTAAGAGAAGAGTTAATTAGGTCGATTAATATATAAGATTACAGTAGACTACTATAGTAGTTAGTAATAATACCTACTATAGGAGCTATATCGTAGTCTAGGGAGAGTAAACTTATAAGTTAAAGTAGTTATCGTAGTTAAAAAGGAAAAGCTCTAATATTAATAAACCCTTTCCTTTATATACTCTACGCCCTACTTAAACTCGACTCTTACTATAAATAGATAAAGCAAATACCGCTTACTACCTGATTTAGAAGCTATAACTAATATAGTATTATTATAGCGACGTAACTAGTTAGAACCTGATAAAGAATTTACTATTACTAAAGAGCAGCTAGCGCTTATTACGCGAATATCGACGAAAACAGTTATAATAAGGACTAATTCTAATATAAACTATAACCTTCCGAGCTTAGGGTTAAGCTCTTCTTAGGAGGGGGGTAATATAACAATAGCTTACCTGAATATCATATAAGAAGAAGGATAGATACTAGGGCCTAAGTTCACAGGTATCCCGGCAGAACTAATATCCGACTCGGTATAGTATCGGGCTAGTACCGGCACATGTATATAAGGTGCCTTATACTCTATCTCTCTTCTTCTTCCTTCCTTATCTTTTTATTTCCTTCGTAATAGACTATATAAGATCGCTCTTAGCCTCCCTACTCGTTTATTCTTACTTGTATACCGCCTTGAGTCTTGTGTCGTTACAGCTATCATGCTATGGATAGCCTTCTAGATACGATTGTATTGAATCATATACAGTTTCATGCTTTCGATACTATTCATTGATATATATCTTACCCTCTTATCCTCTTCTTCTCTTTATTATTCATTCTCTATCTTCTATCATTTATTATAATCTTCCTCTTTACTCTGTCTCTCTCTCTTCCCCCTCCCCCTCTCCCTGTCCTCTCCCCTCTTATCTCTCCTCTCCATCTCCCCCTTCACCTCACCCCTCCATTCCACCATCCACTCACCCACTCACCACCTTCAAAAAACGAGCCAAGACCACCGATCGGACTCCCGCTAGGAGGGAAGGATTCCAAAAAAAAAAAAAAAAAAAAAAAAAAAAAAAGTGCCGTTCAAGATGTCCTCGCGAGATTAGCTTAGCTTAAACATACATATATACTATACGCATAAATATATACATACACACACGCATATACTCTAGCATGAAGACATCATATCGAATCCGATAAATCAAAAACTGAATAAAAGTAAACTAAACTGAACTATAGTATGATATCCGAGAGAGAAAGACTCTAGGATAGAAGGGAGAGAGAGAAGGGGAGGCAGAGGGTAGGATAAAAGTCAAGAAGTTAATCGACCTAAGATTAGATAGGATTTACTTGGATTAGTTGAGGGTAATTAATATTATGATCTAGTATTCTGATAATATACATGTATATATACATATATACATAACAGCGACCTAACTTCCGCCTCGATCTGAGGACTCAAGACGAACTAAACATGTGTAGACAGGTCTGAATTCTGACTGCGGTATCAAATACATTACTAGCTAAACTTATTTACAAACATCGGGATAGAAATATAGCATCGTTAATCATAGCATCTGCAGCGGAACCCTACCTAACCCAATCACAGATGGAGCTGCCTTTCTCCTATCCAGACGCCTTTCCCCACTCCATCCTTTAGTCAGTCCCAACTCCGTCTTCCCCTTCCACTCATTACAATAATCTAATAATCAACTCTCTTCTCCCAAATCGGCACATCCTCAATCCTACCCTGCTTCGCATACTCCCAAACCACCTTGTTCTTCTCATTAAAACTCGCAAACTCATCAGACATCTCCAACCCTCCCTTCCTACTCTCCGCGACCTCTCTCCGACTAATCCCCATATCATCCCTCACGATCCACAACCTAGGGACTTCGCTGGTCAATGCTGGGTCGTAATAAGCCAATGCTTCTTCTTCAGCTGTGTATTGTGGTGGTGGGTAATTGGGTACGAGAGATTGGACACGAGCATGGGATTTGAATTTCTTGGGATCCCAAAGTTTGGAGAACATGTTGGCTTTCATGGCACCGAATTTGGACGTTGGGCCCAGTTGTGCTTCGGTGGGAGGAACGCCTGCTTTCTTGTAATCATAAGATTTGTGGTCTGCGGTGGTGAAGAGTGAGACTTGATCGCTCTCAAAGTTTTCCGGTAAGTACATGGTAAGTGGCTTCAAGGCATGGCGCATGCATGAATGATAGATTGCCGTGCAGACCAGGAAGAAAATCATGAGCGCGAGATGTGGCCATGATTTCGCTATAGCGAATAGGCCGAGGAGGCAGACTTCTCCCAAGTAGACGCCAACCATCAATTGTTGAAGTGCGTGCGCATAGGCCGCGCCTTTGGTGTCGACGTTATTGGTTAGCACGTAGAAGGAATTGTAGCGGACTGCGAGATAAACGAGACCAAAGCCGACTGTCGCGAACCCCATGACCAGAGGTTGGATGATCGAGTAAGCGATAGCTGGTGTGCATGTTAGTTTGGTAGTGCTAGATGAAAAGACGAGTGTGAGGACGAACCAATGACTCCCATGTTTCCGAATTTGGGATACAAAGATCCCCATCCAAGACCTGCAAGTGTGATATAGCGGTTGAAGATCTTGCGTGGAGATTTGTCTAGGAATTTTCCGACAATGGTAAGCATAGCAAGTGCACCAATGTTGAGAAGGTCGCCAGCTGCAATGCCTAGACCCAAGACAATGATGTAAGAAATGAAGAAGTTAGAAGCCTTAGGCAAGCTTTCCGCGAGGAGAGTGGTGGCTGAAGAAGGATCGTTGATGATGTTGGTAACAACCGAGGCTGCACCCGAGGCGAAGGTCATGACAAGGAATACTTGAATGACTTGGAAAGCCATGTACCAGGTTTGGCACTTTAGTTCGACTGCTGGGCGGGTAACTTCGCCGCTGAGCTTGGCCATCACTAGATATCGTCATCAGAAAACGTGGAGAACGTTTGGGTGATCATACTTACATCTGCAGATAATTGGGACTAAAGCCATCAGAACAGCGAGCATAACGGAAGGCAAAAGCCCAGTCACGACACCCAAGATCGGATCCGGGATCGAATTAATGAAGCTCAACCAAGGCAGCTCTACAGAAATTGGTTAGTGCTATTCTCCATACCTCAATATCGCATGCACTTACTATCAGTCAGGTAGTTGACGTTACTGATAGCACCAACGACCGCAACAGGAATAGCCCAAAAGATGATCATAAGAACGATGAAGGTTGTAGTCGCGATCTTTCTAAGCTTCCTCTGCGTCTTGCTGATCTTCAGATTGCTCCAAATGATCTCCTTCGGTGTCGCGCTGATAGCACGAGGATTCAGCTTGGGATCTTTTCTGGGTGTCATCCTGCGATACGCAGCCTCAGCAGCTTGTTGAGTTTGGAACTCGACGAATACGGCTGGAAGCAGCTTTCCATCAAACCTCTGCTTCAAGGCTTGTTCTTTTTCGACCTCGGGAATCAGTCTCCTAAGCTCACTTCTGCTCCATTCGATCGTGTCCACTTTCTTGCCAATCAAAGGGATCTTTCCGAGCTTGTGTGTAGGGCGATCCTTTTCCTTCATGAATTGCGAGCCCGGAAGTGCAACTTCTGCATCTGCGCCATCGGCTCTGGTAGCTGCGTCTTTCCTGCTATCGTTCTTCTTCACCCATTTCAAGCGCCTCTTGTTGGCGATCTGGGAGAGTTTGATCTCTGCTGTTTCGAGTTTCAGTGCGTCTTTGTCTCGCTCTTCCACTTGGTCGGTCAAGTCCTTGCAATCGGGTGCTAGCCATGATCTTCTCAATGCTCCTCCAAAGAGGGCACTTAGACGGTCTTGATTCTGATATTCGACCGGGACATCAGTGAAGAGGACCGTACGCGAGGAGATACGAGCAGCGTTGAACGGGGAGAGGAGGTAGGAATGGCGGATATTGATGAAGTAAATCGTTTCGCGAGTGATAACATACATCACAAAACCTATGCAAGTTAACATGCCATAAGCGCTCTCTCTCTCTTCCAGGCCGGAAATACCCACTGAAGAAAATCCATGCCACGAAAACATGGGCATAGTAACGATTATGCTGATTTTCCGGGATATTCGAAAAGGACAAGAGATCGAATTCCTGGCCCGGGCCACCAGCCGTCGCATTCACAGGAAACAGGACCGGCATTGTGATACAGGATCCGATGAAACAGATGACCATCAACATCTTGATGAATCGCATGTAAAGATACCCATCGAGGGATTGGTGGTTAAGCACATATTCGTCGTCCAGGCCTCGGAATGGCGCGATCCAACTGAAAGTCCCTGGCGGTGGATCCTTCGACTTCTCACTTTGTCTGGTCAGTTGCCGGGCTCTGGTAGTTCTGAATGGAACGAGACGAGACGTACCCCTCGTAAAGTGTCTCTAGATATGTGCGCGGTCTGTATACGCGCTTCTGCTTCGTTCGCAGGATCAAGAAGATGCCTACGAACAGCAATGCTAGGGCTCCGACTGGAATCAAGGTCGATAGGAAGGCGGAAAGAGACGAGGAATTCTTGTCCGAACCATTCGCGGATCCAGCGCCGCCGGAAGACTGATGAGCCATCGTCAGTATGGTTTGATTCATTGCATGCATACTTTGCAGGGGAGGTAAGAAATGGGGGGTTTTCGGCAATAGGCTCGAGCAAGCATACCATTTTGGCAGACGAAGACCACAACCGCGCCTCGAGTGGTTTCTGCTATCTATCTATCGTGAGGGCGGGCGGGCGAGCGCGAGAAGGAGGGAGAGAATATAAATCCGAAGAGCTGATCAAGAAACCGCAGCCCCTTCTGTTTCTTTTCTTCGTTCAGTGCTGTTGTCTGGTCTTCTTCCAAATCTCCTTCTCCTTTCTCCTTTTCCTTCAAAAGCAACTTTGGAAAGGAAGTTTCCTAGATGCCCTCATCAGGATGCTGCTGCATCGAGTAAGGAGAGTAGCGTAGCGTAGCGTAACGTAGCGTAGCACGCATGCGGTGTATGTAGATGGTCCCTTCCATTCCCTCCCTGCCCTGATACATATTTCCAAGGCTAACGAACGAACTTTTCAATTTCCCAGAAACACCACCAGCCAGCCAAAAGCACAGACAGCCCTGGAAGAATCTGATATCGACCAATCATAACCAACCAATACCAAGATCGACGGGGTCTGTCTCTCTGTTTGTACAAGGTCAGGGATAGGTAGGTAGTTGGTAGGACTTGGACTTTTCCTGCAATCGTCATCCCCCCACCCCGCCCCGCCCCGCCCCGCGGTGGCTGGTGGCGCTTGTATGTATGTATGTATGTATGTATGTATGTATGTATGTATGTATGTATGTATGACGGACGGACGGACGGACGGACGGGAGCGTAGATCATTTCATTTTCATTTCATTTCATTTCACTTCTGAGACGGAGACTGGCCTGGGCTCGATTGGGGAGACCATTGCTCAAAAGAAAGGAGGGGGAGGGAATTGGTCTAGAATCAATCTCCTTCGTGAGTAGATGCGCGATGTGGCTGGCATATTGCATTGATTGATTGACCGTGGGTGGGTGAGTGTGAGTGGGTGCGCACGCGAACCGAGAGATAGCTTCCGAGGCGAAAGGGTTGATTGAGGATCTTCTCAGGATGTAATAAAAATACATTGATTGCTATGTAACAACAACAACAACAACAACAACAACAACAACATTGATATGTGATATATCATGACAACGCATCTAACACCGAGGCAAGAGGCAAGATGAAGATGAATCCCCCCCATGTGGGTGACCCATGTGGAATGTAGGAAAAAATCACATCGAAAAGACTGACGTCAGCTTTCGAATCTCGACTGTACCGTACCCTACCGTACCCTACCCTACCGGACCCTACCCTACCGTACTGGGATGAGATGGACCCTGCTTCTGTCCTCTGCTATGCTTTGCTATGCTGTCCTGTCCTGTCCTGTCCTGTCCTGCCTTGCTTTGTGCTTGACCACCCAAGCAAGGTACGTACGTAGGTAAGGTAGGTAAGGTAGGTTAGGTACTATGTATGGTAGGTAGGTAGGATTGTTTGAAGCCACCACGATTCCGACCACTCCTCAACTCCAAAGCCATGATCGGGAGACTTCCTCGCTTCTTGGAGTTGTGACACTGGCCATGAATGACATGACGGTGTAGGTACTGTATACGTGCGGTAAGGGGATGCTTGTCGCGCCGTGCACTGGACTGCCCTGCCACAAAGCTCTCATCGGATGCGTCATGGTCATGGTCATGGTCATGGTGCAGTAGTGCAGTAGAAAAAAAAAGCATTCGAGTCGCGTGCAGCGCAGCCGATCCGTATACGGACGGGCAGGTAGGGAGATCAGAATATGAGAGGTCGGTTAATAGACTTTGCGCTTGAAAAGCCCATTCATCATACGTGGCTATTCATCGGGAAAGAAAGAAAGAAATAAACAAACAAATGAATACATGACCAGCTGAAAGTGAGGGCATACGTCTGACTCGGGGGGGATACTCCGTGGATGCATGGTGCTGAGCAAGGGGTCCGAGGAAAGCACCGCAGAAGCACGTGTTCACGACACGCAAGCCACCACACAGTACTGTCGCGGTGACGGGATGCTTTCGAAATTAACGAGCAGTGTGTCATTGTTTTCCGGTTGCTTGAGCTGAGCATAAGATTGCTGGGAATGCCTCGGGCGAGAAGCAAGCATAATACCATACTCGAGACTTTGATAATGTATCATCCTTGGGATTGTGAAGATATCTTACGGGGGGGGACTGAGATCCAAACCCTCCACCGTCAACTTGAATGAATCGTTCCTACCACCACCACCAATCAGCACATGCATCACGCCAACATGAGCCCCAGGTTCAACATACCGGGAATAACTCCCTCCAACATCCAGATCCAGCCGGCCCCTCAAACAATCCTCAAAATCAACATCGACCGTCAACAGCCCATTCTCCTCATCCCAAAGCGGTCCAGCAATCACCTCCCCAAGCGGCGAGACGATACATGATCCTCCTCTGCAAACATAGTCTGCCATTTCGGGTTTCGCTGGAGGCTGTGAGCTGTCTGTACCGTTTGATCCAGGCAGCGCGATTTCATTGCCTTCTTCTGTATATGTTGATTTCCTCCTTTGTGAAGGCGCCGGACGAGAACCATTGCTAGGAGAGCTATCAACTCCATCCGTGCCTCTCACACCTGGCAGAACGATCTCGTTGCCTTCTTCCGTATACGTACTCTTCCTCCTCGGTCCCGCACCATTGCTCCCGTGTCCATTCGGATCCTTCTCCTCCCCATCATACTCCTTAATCCACTCCGGCAAATTCCCCTTCGTCATACACTGATTCGCACTCAACACCACACATCTTCCCTCACACGCAACAGTCCTCATAAGCGGCACCCATGTATCCCTCGCATCAGCCGTCGGCGCCAAATAGAGATTGACATTCTGACTATACAGCGATTGTCGAAGAAGCGGCATGTAATTTTCCCAGCAAATAGCAGATGCCAGAGTTAGTTTCACGCCTTTGATCATCGTAGTCACTGCGCGGAGGGACGAGGGCTGGCCTTGGCCCCAGATCAGACGTTCACTGCCAGTCTGCTCGCTAGTCAGCCACGCAAATCATCCAAACATAAAGTTCTTTCGGCAAGGAACGAGAGACGTGGAGAACGTACCGGCATGACCTTCCTCCTCTTTCCCAAAACCCCCTCCCGGGGACAGACATAAAGCACAGCACAATACAACGTCCCACCACATCTCTCCACACACCCCGTAACGATAAAAACGCCCGTCTCCCTCGCAATCCTCTCCAACTCCTCTCTCGTGCCATCACCCCTCCTTCCTTTCCCTCCCCCGTCTTCTCCGCCTCCCACCCCATCCCGTGGCAATTCCAACTCCCTATCCACCCACCTCTTCCCCGCTCCCTCAGGTGTATCACCCAGATCAACAGCATCTTTGAAGTAATGTAGGAATTGTTCGCGACCTTCAGGTCGTCGCGCACCTACTGCGGCGCCGAATGTTGCGGTCCGAGGATAGCCGCCGAGATAGGCTTCTGGGAAGAGGATCAGGTCGACGGATTGGGATTTTGCGCGGAGGACGGTTTGTTCGAGGGCTTGTAGGGTGAGGGGGGTGGTGGAGAGGGTGTGAGATTGGGAGCCGGAGAGGCGGAGGGTTTGTGCCATCTTAATGTGAGAGGGCGGTAGATTTTGGAGGGGAATTGTCGGGACTAGGAACTGAGTCTGGATTCATAGGGGTGGGATCAAGTATATATATGTATATGTGAGATATTCATGAACTCCCGGGGTTTAAGCAGTATAGTGACTGCTATTCAAAGCCCGAGGAGCTTGTGTGGGGTTATGCGGGGTAGTTGCTTTGGGCCGGGCCGATCCCACTGTCATCCCGTCAAATCGCCGCATACTTCTCCACTGAGCGAGCATAAGGTAGGTAGGTGTCCAGTGGTCGAAACATTCACTTGGTCTTGGCGTTTATCGCAGTCCTCAAGAGATCTAAGGCTTCAAGTGCAGTTGTGCCAGAGAATTGGACTTTGAGGACTGACTCAGAAGTGAGTCGGATATTTACTATTCCCAGTATCTACATCTGAAATCCGCATCAAGAACCGCCTCGGTATTCCAGAAATCTCACACAGTGTCCCTGTGGAAGAAGTCCTCATTCATCTTATCACTCCCATCAATTATCGCTGGCGTGTCGGCGGGCTTTGTGGGCTTGTGACATGCCTTCTCGCAACCTGGAAACCCCATGATGTTTCCTCAACAAGGACCGCGTAAACTCATCTACAAACTCAAGACAGTGGATGGCATTTCCTCGCGCTGCATCTGAGGAATAACTCCAGTCACTCCAGACCACATATTCGACGATGACGCTTTTCTCTCCTTCGACGCATTTGATTCTTTCCATTAAGTCTACTTGAAGAAACGTACCAGAATGCGGGTCATACACTAGTATTGTGTTCTGGTTGATAATATACGGTGTTTGACAAGTGCCGCGTTTTTCGTAAAAAGAGATCTCCTCGGCTCTCTTTCAGCTTTCCCCTTCCTGGCTCAAGGCCGACCTTGAACAACATTGACTAAAGCTTCAAGTGCTCGAGAACTTCCAGACGGCTAGTTACACAGCAGTACAATATCCCTAGCTGTGATATGTTGATTTTGAATCTGTATAAGCGAGGATAATATATGGAATATATGGTAAAGTGCTATAACTGGGTTGGAATGACTGTCATTGAAAGCCCGAGGATCTCCGAGGAAGCTCATTGGGAATTCCTCTTGCATCTCACATCTGGATTGCTGTCCTTTCCTCACTATTACATCATTCAAGTATTTTGAATGTCAGAAGCTTGTCTGATGCACATGTAGTAAAAGAAGACATGCGGGAGTAGTTCTGAGCGAGTCGCTCTACTTCTTCGAGGGCTCGTTAGTTAGTCACTTTTCCACACGTTCGAGGGCCGAATGCGTTACCTCATAAAGAAGTGATGTACAAGAGGTATAGAATACTCGTCCTGATATCGAGGACCTGCAGAATTAACTTTTGCTAGTGTGCGAATGAGCCCTGCCGTGATCTCGTTCTTTGCTTCGCTTTGAGGTATTGATTTACCAAGTCCCTTGACTCAGTTTCCTGTTACATTCAGATAGATAGTCGAGAAGTTCTGAGAAGCTCCAAAAGACTCTTCAAAGCCTTTCACGTAGTTTACTCAAATCTGAAACCGGTTTTGGTCGATCCCGACTCGCAATATAGAAATACGCAGAATGTATCACCTGATATTACAGAACAAAGAAAAGCGGCGGCTTCTCAAAGCCGCCTCTTTTCTCCAGTTCCAGCGATATTCTTTTCTGCGCCAATGGACTTATGTCTCGTAGTGTGAATTTTCACAACATTCACTCCAAACCCTCTATGAGTGGAAGAACACATAACACAATCGCAAACTAAAAAATATCGACGAGGGTCTGCTTGTATCCAAGAGAATCATTTCTCGATTGTCCCATGTGGCGCCCTCGGTCTAATATCCTTCTCTCTCCTCTGAGACACTAGTCTTCGTTGCCGAACTTACGGAATCTGCCATACATACCAGGATAATAGAGACACACTCTATCTTATCATTAATATCCTGCGTATTCTCGCAGTTCCCAAACTTTACATGCGCATGTTGGGCACCTCCTCTTCAGCTTTTCTTTTACTGGGTCTTGTGAGTTGTACAACGTTGACAGCAGCTTTGTGCCTAGTATTCATGCACCCTTCGTTATCTCCAGGCGTTTCATAGCACGACCAGCGGAATCCATCAGCGAAATCTGGATCCTCATCGAAGCTATTTGGATCGCCATGACAATCATCATCATGATCAGCCCAGACGTCGTCATCGAAGAAAGTTCCTTTGCGCCTAGCTGGCTAAGTGGAATCCCCCTCTAAGGCAATCAGTAGGATTTTAGATTTACTATGCCAATGTCACTCTCTCGTATCATTCTCCGAAACATCAAACTCCTTACAATTCTCGCACTTCGCGAATCACGGGGTAAACTCCTTGTTCCCAATCGATATCGGCATTCGCTCCCGAATGCCTAGTTTCCTTGTTTGTATGATATTATCAGGCATGCCATTGTAGTCAACTTCCTCATCAGTGTATGCTTCATTCGAGACGTGATTCTCGGGATTTGAATCCATGTGGTACTGATCTACCCTGATTCATGTCACAAGGAGCTGTTTCTCCAATCCCTCTCTCAATTCTGGAATCGTATCGCAAAACTGCAGTATGTTTCTTCAGACGCGTGGGATCTACGATGGTAATCGCCTTTCTGAGCGCGGCGGACACGATTGGGTGTGATATCGCGCTTCCGTTCTGAGCTGCTACACTTGTTTTGATTGGTTGAGGTATTGCTGCTTCGGGTTCGTCATCTGAAGCATCGCTCGTAAGATCAATAACTCGAGAGCTCATGTTTGAGAGCTTAGTGGGGATTCTGAGGGATGATGATGTTTGCGAGATCTCTCTGACACGAAAAACGGGAGACGCGACGAAGTTGATAAGCGAAGCATCGCGACCCATGGTCATTCATGTGATGACAAAGACCCCAAGTATTCGTCTCCGATACGACTTATACATCCGCAGAGCAAATCTCATTGTGACATGTTGATTTTCAAATTGTTATAAGCGAAGAGGATATGGCAAAACTACCGCTGATGATAAAAGACAAGCTGATTTGCTCATCTTGTATTGCCACGGATTTTCAAACCTGTGTTGCTGATTGACATGAATGACATTCTCGATAACGTCCCCACGGTGGAAAAAAGGCAGAATGGATGGGTTTCGGACTGGAAATGCGGCAAGATTGCAATCTATAAATTTAACTATTGAACGGAGCAAAAGAAATGCTAAGGGGCCAATATCAAGTGCTTAATCAGCAGTCCACCTCCACTCGCCACTCTCTCTCCACGCAAAATAACGCAATGCAACTCAATGCAACGCCAGACGTTGATTATACAAACCTTAACTCACCTGCAGGCAAGGGCAAGCGAAGGGGGTTTGACTAAGCAAATGTCGCCTTATTTCAACATTGAAGAAAGACAGCACGAGTCATTCAGGCTTACATTGAATCACTTCTTCGAGGGCAAGAGCCACAAGCTTTAAAACCCCCACTGCTGACGAATATTCCCACGAACATCGCTTATCAAGAATCGAACTTGTTTCCTGAAAAAAATTGGAAGGTGCTAATGGGTAAGTCAGACATCAGTTACACATTCTCTTTCTGATCAAGTGTCTTACTGACGAACTCCAGTCTCGATGCTAGGGCTCCTTAGGAACCGCTTGAGGAATGTTCTCGCCATCCTCCTTCTTAACCAAAGAACCTCATCCGCATCGATACTAGCATCAGAAAGTTTAGGAGCTGTATCCAGCGAGAGTAAGATATGTAGTGAGATCGGAATTGGCCTTTTGGCAAGGGGGGTAGGTATGTCTCCGCTAGGCAATAGGGTATGAACTGATCATGTGACCAGGGAAATGCTGCTGATGCGATGGTTGGAACGACGCTTTGTGTCGGTGTTATTGGTATGTTGTTCTCCGACGAAAACTTCTGAAGGTGTGCTCTAATATGTTCTAGGAATGCAACATAGTGGCATAGGAGGAGGTGGATTCATGCTAGTCCGCGGCTCGGACGGAATTTACGAGTCAATAGGTGTGTTTTCAAGGTCCATTATCGAGGGATTTATGCTGATCTTCCAGACTTTAGAGAAACAGCACCTGCAGCAGCTTTTCGGGATATGTACAAAGATAATGAAATTGGAAGCGTTGTAAGCGGATTAGCCAGCGGTGTACCTGGGGATCTGCGTGGTTTGGAATACCTTCACAACAAATATGGCGTGAGCGACCCTGCCACTCTTTGCGAGAGTCATACTGACACTTTTAGGTATTACCTTGGAGAGCAGTTTGCAATCCAGCCATTCACGTCGCACGATATGGATTTCCTGGTAAGGAGTCTTTCTTGAGGTAGGTAAATTGCAAGCTAACAGCCGCAGTTACTGAAGACCTTGTTCGTTATATGCACGACGCTACTGAGAATGGCAATACATTCCTGACTGATGATCCTCAATTTGCAATAGACTTTGCTCCAAATGGTAGACACAGCTTTGCTCCTGGTACTCATCGTAGCTGACAACCCCAGGCACACTTCTTGGACTTGGTGATATTTTGACGAGGAAAAGATATGCCAAGTAAGCTCCTATGAAAGATATCAGAATGGCAGTGCTAAATCGGACTCAGTACTCTAGAGACCGTAGCGAAGCACGGTGTAAAAGCCTTTTACTCAGGGGACATCGGTACATCCCACACTATTTGAGTCTTAATGCCACTAACACATCCAGCAAAACACACAATAAAGGCTCTCCGCGCCGCAAATGGCACAATGACCCTCTCCGATCTCTCGAGCTACCGTGTATCCATCCGCCCAACCCTTAACATAACCTACAAGGGCTACAACATCTACTCCAGCTCCGTCCCCAGTGGTGGATCTGTCGCCCTCTCAACCCTCAAAATAATTGAAGGCTACTCCTCGAAAGACCCTAGACTCAGCACGCACCGCCTTGACGAAGCAATGCGCTTCTCATATGCTGCTCGTGGTGAATTAGGCGACCCGGATTTCTTTAAAAACATGACTGCTTTTGAAGCAGATTTGTTGAAGCCTAAAAAGGTGGAGAAAATCAGAGAAAGGATCAATGATGATTCTACGAAAAATGTAACGGATTATAATCCGAAGGGGTATGCGATGCCGGAAAATCATGGGACGAGTCACATTGTTACAAGTGATCGGAGTGGTTTGTCTATCACGCTGACTTCGACTGTGAACCTACTATTTGGGTCCCAGCTTGTCGTGCCTGAAACTGGTATGTCTTCCTTCCACAAGCCTACAACCTCTTACAAAGAAAAGACAAAGAGAATGATACTGATACTAATAAAAGGCGTCATCATGAACAACGAAATGAATGACTTCTCCATTCCCGGAATTCCCAACGCATTCGGCTTCGTCCCCTCCTCAATAAACTACATCGCCCCTCTCAAACGACCTCTCTCATCCATCACCCCCATCGTAGTGACCCACCCAAACGGAACCCTCTACCTCACCATCGGCGCCGCTGGCGGTTCTCGTATCATAACCAGTACCGTGCTCGCCATCTGGCACGTGTTGGACCACAACATGACTCTCCCAGAAGCTCTAGTCGAGCTGCGTTTTCACGACCAGCTTATACCAGCGACGACTTTCTTTGAAGATGGCTTCGACAGCGATGTGGTGGACAGTATGAGAGGAAGAGGTCATAATGTTACGTGGGTGAAACTGGGGTTGTCGTCGGTCCAAGGGGTGAGGAGACTCTGGAATGGGACGTTTGAGGCAGCGAGTGAACCGAGACAGATAAATAGTGCGGGATTGGCTGTGTGAGAGTGGTGTTCTAGTAGACTGTGGTTGAGTTGTAAGAGAATTGGCGGTCGCATGCTTTGCCAATCTTCTGATTGACGATTGTAATGATAGCACAAGATGGATGATACAACCTACGTCAGAATACATCCCACACAAGAGAAAATCCATTCCATTCAATTTCACAACTCCGAGAAAATTCCTTCGAGCTCCTAACCCGTATGTGACGGTATGTCCCCTCCCCTCAATAATATCAGTAATACATCGTGTAAATCATGTGCGGAACTCAATATGCCCGGCAAGCAAGAAGGTCAAACAAAGCCATCCCAAGCCCACCTGTCCAAACCTCGACACGAGAACAGAGCTGAACCACCGAGCACCCACTTCCCACCTCCCACCTCTCGGCGACAGGTTTTCAAAGAACAGCTGCAAAGCTCCACGCAAGCACAGGCCCCCAGAGCAATGACAGCCAACCGCACTATCGCCACCATGAGGATTGAGGCTAGAGCAATACTGCTAACATCGACGCTACAGTAACAACCACACCATTTCTTATTTCGGCAAACACGACATTCCGAAGCAAAGTGAGACGTACCCAGTACCACGCGTAAACTCCAGAGAAAAGCGAAGATTACGCCCGGTAAGCAGAGCAGAGAGGTAGATCTACGGGAAGAAGTGAAGTAAACGAAGCTGCTATGGCGGGAGGAGTGGCGTGCAAGCGGATATGGTGATCGATAGATACTGAATCTCGCGAAAGGGTCTTGTGTCGTCGTATTTGACCAAGGGGCGACATCTTGGTGGGAAGTGTCACTCGATTCGGAACGCGCAAAGTGTTATCTAAGGTAGGGGATCGTAGCCAAGCACGGCGTAAAAGGCTTCTACACAGGAGACATCGGTATACCACTTATTCTTCGAAGTCTCAACTCCACTAATACGTCTAGCAAAACACACAATATTGGCTTTCCGCCCAGTAAATTGCACAATGACCCTCTCTAATCTCACGAGCTACCGTGTGCTCGATACTAGTAATCCGAATTGCAGTTAAAGTGGCAGACCAACGGCATTTCGCAGTATTAGTCTAGTTCGCCCGTTAAAGGAGAGCTCGATGAGATCGTTGCTTCGGATATCAGTTTGGATCTTGTTTATTCCATTTTCTAAATAAGTGTCTCGAATCTTTCCCACAACAATAGACACAGATATACATGCCTCTCACAGCTGGAAGACACGTGCGTTTTACTCCCAGGTTAGTGATGGTACTGAATTGTGAGATAAATATACCCCGACAACCACCTCTGCATCGCTAGATTCGGAGCTTGTTGAAGAAAAAGCGCACCCATTGATTGACAGTAAGAGTGCCTTTTCTTGTGATCCTATTTGGTCGCGGATTGGCTTGATGCTGGGGTTTTCATACGACACAGTGCAAACGACCGATGCATTTTGGAGCAGAAGATCAACAGGGAGGATTTTTGCAAGCTTGCGATGAAGAAAATCGAGGACGCTTTCACTTCTTTCGTTTGATGACTGAGTTCGTTTTGAAAGCTTCTCGAATCAATGAGGCTGCTTCGGTCTTTACAAATAATAAAATTCACTTGAATTTATAATGCAAGTCTCCGTCTAAAATGAAGGAGCCAACAAACGCGGTAGAACCGAGAAGATTTTTACCTGTAACCTGATTAGGGGTCAGTAGAAGAAAAGAATTTGGATTCATCATGAGAAGGTACTTCTGACACGGTCAAGTGTACAATGAAGGAATCACAACTGATTCCTAGCTGACCTCCGGACGGTGAAAACTCACCTAAAACAGTCCTAGTGAGCCTTTCTAAAGTATCGTCGTTCACACATAGATTCTCGGATCCACGACGGTAGAAATACAGCTGACGAGCAATTAGAATGCTCTGGAGTGATTACACTTACCTTTATATATCAAGTCAGTGCGGATATCTCAATGATTGGAAGATCGAATGTAAATAACTTTATCCCGTCATCCTCGCTGCGACGTCTGGTACGAGCGGAATTAAGAACGTGGGCTGAAAGAAGATGCGCGAATCCGCTGGCCGTCACCTCTGATGCGTCGTCGTCCTGACAACTTGTAACTGCCATCCCATCATCATCCGTCTGCTCGAGTATATCTGAAACCACAGCCATACATCGAAACGACAACGTATACAGCCAGCCACTCCTCATACAGCATATCTCCATCAAGTTCCCGAGAATATCAATGCGTCAATAGGTCATTGTGAAATTTGAAGGTGGAATCGGTACAGGTTAGAATTACACGCATTCGGATCCAAGTTTTGAGTGGCTGCTTAAATTGCAAAATAGACTACGTTTACCAGGGGAACCTATAACCACTGACATAGCTATATGAGCTCTCTAGAGCATTCTAAACTACGTAGTAAAAGTAGTAGAGAACCCCTAGAATAGATACAATTAAGTTATAGCAAGATACTACTCTGTTATAGCAAGGTGCTATTGAGTGATACGTATAGACGAGATTAAGCGAACTCTATCGAGAATTATGGTGGTAACTCTAATAGAGAGCTATACACTGTAACTCCAAGTGTGAATTGAACTTCATCGAGAAATCTAATAAGGGACGACAAGGCACTGATTACGAATCCAACAGTCATAGTGACTCAAGAACAAAACAAACCAAAGTTCCTTCCCTAAGCCCGCAAAAGAATCACCAAGGCCGTCATGAGAGTTTCCAGGCAGGTCAATGCCCTATCCTGTATTTGGAGAAGCCGGTTATGCTATAGTAGTAAATATCTCAGAAGCTGAATACATACAATTAAATATTACAGGACTAACCGATTGTCCTCAAGCTAACTCCGAACTCAGCGTTTCCGCCAGTGTAATATTCAAGGACTTGAGCCAGGCAGACTCGTTCCAGCCCATCCAAAAACGAACGGAGTTGCCTTGCCGCATTGATGTGAAAAATGACTTACATTTACAGACAGACAGAAGCCCAAGACGCGTCTGTCGAACAGACCTTGGGCTAGTCTCGCTCATGCGATGAAAGGCAAGAGCTGTGGATGGAATAGCTTTCTAATTTTTGCGTGGAAATGATCTGGACTTGCACTTCAGTAAAACAGTTGAGATTATCATGACCAGGGCGGCTAGTATGCGGAATGTTCAACGTATCCTGTCTCTCGCCTCGACGCGAGATAAAATAGGACTAGACGTGCGGGCTGTTGGTTGTAGCGATCCCATTATCCTGAAGTTTTGCGCAGAAAGAGAATAGAGAGTAGAGGGAAAGATGAGTTGCCGAGCAACGATGAAATCTAAAACCAACGTATGAACAGCATCTCCCTTGTCAGTGATTTACGAATGTTTGTAAATGAAGAAAATGAGGAGAGCAGTTATGACAGTGGGTGTGTGCCCAGGCAGAAATAGCTAAAGACCAATAAACACTTAATCAACAAGTTGACCAATTGAATATTCAATCAACTCACACCTCGATCATCTGTGTTTTCACGGTGTAATCGTTTCTTTACTCTGCCTGTCGTAGGCTACGCCCTATTAGGCTTACATCTCCTACACGAAGAAACTCTATATCAAATCTCCAAGTTTAGATAGTGGATTTCGCTGTATTTCATTTGAAAAAATATTTTAGGTTAAATATAAGTGCTATATTAAATTGCTTAAATGTATGACTCTGCATATTGTTACATGATAGGCTGATATCTAGGACTACTAGTAATACTTATTCATCAGCATAGTCAGACTGTAGAGAATGATATAGATTAAACAATTCTTTGATAATAGATTACACTGAGGCTTATCTAAAAATAAAGCTCAAAAGGCGAAAGTGTTCTATGTACAAACAAAAGCAGGGTAAAAGTGTCCCGAAAATGAAAAAGTATGGCAAAATTATCTCTTCTCGTTGACAAAATCAATTATCCAGTCCTATTAACGACCAGTCACTTCCCGCTCGAAGGAATACTCTCAGTCCTCGAAAACTGCTGAGTCAAGCCAAGATATCTCCAGCGTTGGAAAGCGGCATTTCCACCTGCTGGACAGTCCATGCTTCCAACGCTTCCCTCCCCGTTACAGGTCGCATACGCACCAACCAAGCTCCCCGTGAAATGGCCAAAACCACCGCTGACTAACTCTGCTGGTGCGGTACCGAGTGATATCTGGGTTGTGGGATCAGCAACCGACGCGGCAGCGAGAGTGTAAGTATTGCTATTAGTTGCATTGATGGTGAGACGGATGGCTTTCCCAACCCATGAGGTGGGAACGGCAATAACTCGAGGTAGACCGGCGTCAATAGTGCCTATGGCTCTGTAGCGGAGCGAGAGTTTAGGGCTGCTATTGCTTGTGCCGGCAAGAAGGACGACGCCGAGATCGATATGGTTATATTGTGTGAGGAACACCGTGATTCCTGCTTCCTGGTTGACTGCTTTAGGGTCGAAAGTCAGATCGACGCTGAACGAGAAAGTGGTGTCTGTTTGTAGGCGACCGATGAACGAAAGACCCTTCTGTCCAGTGAGCTCGGGAAATTTATCAGAGTTTGGTATTCCTGTCAAGTTATTCCGACTAGGAACTATCTGGAGCCCATTGTCGGTTGTGTTGAAGATTCCTGCCCGTGGTACACGCCAGTACGAGAAGTGTGGCGGAATGTGACTGCCTTTAGTGAAATCGTAAGCGTCTGGGTCTCCATTGAACGGTCCATCACCGGGCAGATCACGGCTCGTAGGTGGTAGTTGCCATCCTGACATCTTCCCTCGAACAGGCTGGAGGATAGGCCATTCGCCTTCCCTCCAGGTCACAGGGAAGAGAGATGTTTCCCGTCCCATTGGGTAGACATTGGCATTTGTACCAATACGAGTCGCCAAACAAATTCCCCACCAGTTTCCCTGCGCATCCTGGAAAAGATCAGCGTGACCAACCGTCTGGAAGTACTCGTTCGTGCCACGGTTAGTGAGAATCGGATTTTGGGCATAACCTTCGTAGGGGCCTGTAATGGTTTTTGAACGTGCAATCGTGACTGCGTGATTTTGTGCTGTTCCTCCCTCGGCGATCATGAGGTAGTAATAACCATCTTTCTTGTAGAGATGCGGGCCCTCAGGCCATGTTCCACCCGTACCATTCCACAAGGCACTAGGTTGGGAGAGCGCGCCCGTGTTGATGTCAAGTTCTTCGAGCTTGACACTTTGTGTGGCCATGTATACTTTGCCATTGTCCCATAGGATATCGGGGTCGATCTTCGACGGGTGGAATATTACGGGATCACTCCAAGCACTGCTGCTGAAGATATTTTTAGACTTGAAGAGAACCCCAGTGAGCCCGGCGGACGTTCCCAGGTACTCGCAAATCACATAAAATGTCCCCTGATTATAACGCACTGTTGCTGCATACATTCCTTGTTGTTGACCACCTGTTCCTTGACTGTAGCCCGGAAGCTGACTCTCGCGATTCCAAACATGGCTGACAAGCTTCCAGTTGATTAAATCTTTAGATGCGTATATAGGAAGGCCCGGGAACAGAATGAATGTTGATGTTACGCAGTAGAATGTTCCATTGACCTGTGTACATGACGGATCAGAGTGCCATCCTGGAAGTACTGGATTGTAGTATGTTGAATTGGTTCCGGCTCGTTCGGAGACCGACGATGCTTGAGAACAGCCGATTAGAACCAGAGAAAAGAGGGACGAGAGCTTCATTTTGCTCAGATGCGAGGTCGGGCGAACATGAGAGCAAGGGAGAAGCGCCTACACTATCTGGCTCTTTATATGCAGGCCAAAGGCCAGGATCGCCAGCCCCTCTTCCAGAGAGGTTCATTTGCGAAAGTGGATTGTGCGGGGTAGAACTTGATTGCTGGAGAAATGCTAAGTTGAGGCTGTGTTAGTATATCAGCGCATATTATATTGGCCCAAAAGTACGTATTGATGAATTCAATAGAAAGGGCCAAGAAATCATCTTCACATAGATGCACCGAAAGCATAGACAGGGCACTTGTAGAGAACAGAGGGAAGTAAGGATCCAATCATGGCTCGAGTGGACGATTGCATACTTCAAGTAGGCGAAACGTAAGCGCTGTATGGATTCTAATATGGTAGTTAGCTATCTTGGTGGCGGAAGGAAATCGATTTGAAACTTCATAACGGACTGAATTGCCAGCATTACTTGTAAATCATGTTTGTTTGTGTGGAACGAGCTTGATTTTTTTTCGAGGTTTCGGTTCATCCAATCTTACCCTGCGGCATGTCCACTGTGAACAAACATGGGCTGACCTTCCCTGCCAAATCCCAAATCTAAAAATCAGAGCCGGCCCAACCATAGTTCAGACTGTAGCAGCTACAGCGGCTCAGGTGCAAGGACGGACATGGATAACCTTCATGTCGAGGTTCCGGCACAGATTCTGATGTTCCGCAGATGATCCAGGTACTTACAACAATTCATATCCGCTTCTCCGGCCTACCGTACCTCATTTCCTGGCTCTGAGGCCTGACAGGATCTGTTCCTCCGATTGACCAATATTCGATCTTGACCAAGTGTATCTCCTCTTCACGAAGATTTTCTCCGATACAGATCAAAACGAATCAGAAACTCCTATCAATATTTCAGAGATAAATTAGGATAGTCAAGTTATATTGATAGAAGTTACTATCGTACTATCGCTTTCGCTCTATTTTATGCTTCCGTGTAGAAGATCTAATTAACCGAATATAATTATACTTAAAGTATAAATATAATGAATTAAATAATTAATTAAATATGGTTAATTGAATACAATTGATTCGTCTAATTTCTTACCTATACTTCTACTTATATATAAACAGTTATTATTATGAATAGAATCAATTATACTATAAGTAGCCGGCGAGTAGGCTAGGGTTACACGACTTTCCCGTAAAATGACAAATCGTTAAACTTTCGGAAAGAAAGGGGGACATATCTAGAATAGGGAAAATTTCATTTAAATTATAGAATTTTATTTGAAATCACAAAGAAAACTAACCTGTCTCACGACGGTCTAAACCCAGCTTACGTTTCCCATCCAAGTTGTACCGATCTCGCCGTGGGCATTTCCTCCCAGGCTCTACGATCTCCCTACCTGGGGGGCTGTGGGGCTGTGGGGCCCTATGAAGCTTTCAACTCTTGCGTATTAATTTCAAGCTTATCCTAATGGTACTTATACGAAAATCGTCAAGTGTTTAACTCACATATATCCGATAGGCCAGCTAGAGTCTCCGATTCGTCTCGCACGAAACTATTAGCCAAGAGGAATCGACCTTCTATTAGCCACGTGCAGATATAATTCAATCGGAGGTAACAGATCCATATATCCTCAATCCTTCTTCCCTTCTTCAACCAACTTAACACAGACATTCTTGGCCTTGTCATTTAAAATAGCATATATCCTTAGACTCCGCGCTTCAATCGCCTTCTTCACGATCTCATGCCGCTTCAAACCATCCGACCTATACTAGTACGTAGACTTCTTCCGGTTTTCGATGTCGGCAGTAGTCGTTCAACCTGGACTTTGATCTTTCGGGATCGTCTTCTTTCATGTGATGGAGTTTCGTGACGTTTCTGTATCACGCGGTATCATTAGTCCTGCATCATCTCAAGCGGGCAAGACAAGTGGTATGAGGGAAGTAGAAGCAGGGATAAGTTATACCTATGCCATCCCCCCTATTCACTTCCGTCTCTTTCGTCAATCAAAGCATAAACAAAGTGTCCACAGATTACAACGTGATCAACTTCTCCTCCCTTGGTCAGCCCCTGTTCGATTTCCATTTAATTGACTTCCATGACGTCTCCAGCTATCCCCCCGTGCCTTTCCAAGACGACACCGCGAAAGTAGCCCCGCAACAACACAATTTACCTTCAACAACCCCACGGCCCATGGAACTGCACCTTCACTACTCAAATCGCCATTCCTCAAAATATTCCCTAGATTCCTATGCACAAAGATCTCTTCTGCGTCCAGGCCCAGAGTTTCCGTCTCGAGTATGGAAATATCACTACATCCCACCCAGAGGGCACAGGATGTGTGGGTATGGGGTTTCGAGACCGCGACAGGCTTTTGTGCGGCTTACTTGCAGTTATTCCGTGTGAGACTGGGACGATAGTGTATTCGCGACGGATGATGGCCTGGAACTGGTAGGGCATCTTTCAATTTCTTGGAGCTGGTCTAGTCGTGTGCTGGTCGATTGAGAGTTTTGAGCTGCAGATCATGAAACCGATAGTACTCGTACTCGTATTGTGTGAGAGTTTCGAGGTCAGAGGAAAATAGAGTAAAGAACCGGAATGCATGATTGAGCAAACAACACCCGGAAGAGAAGAGTCCGAGGTCGACATCTTGATCGGACTCTCGTCTTTACATCAGGCGAGCGAATTCGTAGGAAATCCAGATCGCTAAATCCCTCAACCCTCGCCACTTTTACGATATATAATCCCACTACACCGCACCCCGCAATTAATCCGGGGGAGTTGGGGATGTTATGCGATCTACTCGTACTCCCTTTATTCAACGATCCTAGCTAAGGGTTCAGGGCCAACACCAGTAGCACTGCCAGCTTTTCTATGTTCATGCTCCGCTGAAGTCTTCGAGTTCTTAAAGTCCGGGAGGAAAGATGGGACCGGTGTGCTTTCCCTCAAGCTTGTCCAATAGGAAGGAGGTCGATCTATCTCCTATTGGCCAAGAATACCTACAAATACCTACTAATCAGAGATTCCAGCTAGGCTATGGGATACTCGTGAATATGAACACTGGATAATTCTCGCAGATATTCCGAAGAATCAGAAGACCTTGAAATTGCTGGAGATAATAACATAAGAGTTGAATTATACCATGAGACCTGGAATTAGAGTAGATCGATCTCCTTAGATACGTCAGATCTGCGGAAGTGATGAACGGAGCCTCGGTGCTTACTGTGCATTTGGCTGACTGAGCTTCGTGAGATGTAAACAAACAATACAGACCGTGCAAACCTCACGAAGCTTCATTATAATACTGCAGATCCGGATTACACCGGTCCCAGTGGCACGGTTCAATAAGTACATTTCTGCATCTGCCGTGAGAGCTAGGATGGAGATCTACACCAAGTCCAGCTGGCGCTGGACCCCTACGGTCCTTAAGCTTAAGTCCGAAACAGTCCGTCTTCAACGACATGCCATTGTTTCCAAATTATCAAGGCGCGCATAGTCACCAAGACCGTCCTGAAATTTGTTGACGCCGAGGTATATATTCTCCTCAATCTCCTGGAAAACTGATCGCATCGTTACTCACCGACAACTCCCCAGATAATACACAGTGCGCCAATATGTTATACGGCGCCATCCCCCGGAACATTGTCTCCTTCAATACAGAGACAGACATCCCCGATCTCAATGGGAAGATAATATTGATTACTGGCGGTACGGCCCTTCCCCTCCCTTTGAATAATTCATTCAGCTTACAATATACCCAGGCAATGTCGGACTCGGCAAACAAACGATCCTCCAACTCTCCAAACACAATCCGAAGCGCATCTACCTCGCCGCACGCACTGCATCGAAAGCCGAAGCTGCGATCCAAGAAATCCAATCCCTCGTCCCCTCCGCACCAATCACCTACATAAACTGCGACCTAACCTCTCTCGAGTCCGTCCAGCAATGCGCGCGAGATTTCACCACGAAAGAGGAGCGGCTCGATCTGCTGGTCTTGAACGCGGGCATCATGGCTAGTCCCGCTGGGACGACGAAGGAGGGGTACGAGATACAATTCGGGACGAACCATGTCGGCCATGCGCTTCTGACGAAATTGCTGCTCCCTACCTTGGTGAAGACTGCTGCGGAGCCTGGGGCCGATGTTAGGGTGATCAGTCTTTCATCCCTGGGTCATCTCGGCGCGCCTTCGAGCGGAATCGCCTTTCCCGATCTTCAGACGGAGATGAAAAGCTATTCCACATGGACTCGGTACGGACAGTCCAAGCTGGCTAATATCCTTTACGCGAAAGCGCTGCAGAAGAGATATGGAGTGAAGGGCATCAAAGCCGTGGCTGTCCATCCGGGAGTCGTGGATACAGATCTGTATAAATCGACGTTGGGTGGGTTTATGGGTTTGGGGCCGCTGTTGAATAGAGTGAAGAGATTCTTGGTCACTGGCGTGGAGAAGGGCGCGTTGAATCAGTTATGGGCGGCAGTGGGAAAGAGGGACGAAGTGGTGGGTGGAGAGTATTATACTCCTGTTGGTGTGATAGGGCAGGGTAGTAAGGCGAGTTCAGATGAGGTGTTGGCGGATAACTTGTGGGAGTGGACGGAGAAGGCATTGGCTGGATATTCGATATAGAGGCGTGGTTTCAGATATTAATGTAACAAAGCTGTCTATCCAATTCGACAACCATGCCTGATCTTGTAAGAATCGACCTATCAGGCATCCTTTCTGAATTTGTCACATCACGAGCAACGCCCTTACATGCCCTGGTTGTACATCCCGTTTCCAGTCCTGATCATTGCGCGCAATCACGTCTAAGTCTTTCTCGTTGACTACTTTCCTACATGCCGTTTCTCAGCGGAATTGAGGACAGTGCTCCGAATCTTCTCAAATTCCACAATCTTTATTCTTATCGTCCTCTTCTCGCAGTCCTCTCTTCACAGTAATGCAATCAGCATATAACACTTCCATGATTGATTGCGCCGCTTCCACCAACTAACCACCTCATCTCTAAGGAATCGTCGCTGGAGCTGAACCCACTACTGGGTAGCCTAATTGTCAATAAACCGAAGGAGATAAGCCTTTTAAAGAAATAGACAGAAGCCCTACGAAAGAAATTACATGGTACAGCTTTAGGATTAGCTATTACTTCGCTGACTCTCTCCACCAAAGACATCAAATGATCAATCATACTGTAAAACGGTCGGTCCGTTCCCAACACTGAAATCCCAACACTATTTCATATCCTTCTAAATGCGTAAACGTGCGGTCATCGAATGCACGAATCTGTTTTCCGCTCGAGGCTCGAGTGATCTTAGGTCTGATGATGTTAGAGGTTACCAGCCAGCTAAAGTTTAGGTCAGGTCCGGGTTCTGGGGATGATGATAACGGTCTTTGGAACTTGACTGAGGGTTTCTAGTTGATTTTCTTCCCTTCCCCATCTCCACGACCAGATGGACTACGGTATTATCAAGACTAGGCGCAATCATGCCTCCATTGAACTTTCTCCTCTCCGGTAAGGGAAAGCGTCCTAGGAGCGTTCAAGCAGCGCTCTTTCGTCTCATCTCGATCGTCCTTCGTTAGTCTCTCTATGTCATAGCAGAGTTGCAGCCGGAGGCGCGAATATCTTGGTGAGGAGTACAAGGACTATTTGTCGTCTTGTATATGCCATCTTCTTCCCAAAATCAATATGCGAATCACCTCTAGACCGAATTCGACTTGGGGACATACACAGCTTTGAGTTGAGTGGATGAATGGAGAGATGCAGAATTGGAAGTATGGCGGCATGTGGGATGAAAAAAGAAATTAAGTTAAATCTGAAGACGAAAGATGTTCTGGAAGCGGGATATGCATAGATACTAGACGCTGGGTGATGTGTGATGCTTGGCTCGGGATGATCGAATAATCTTTACGGGTGAGGTCTTCCAATTCTGAACATGGGTTCGAATACTCCAATCGTCAAGTAGACTCACTCTTTGATACTCTAGCTGGCTGCTAGTAAAGAGATTCAGCAACTACATTACATTTTCCAGAGCAAGATATCGGATTTACCTCGCTTCTATGACCTTTCCCCTTGGAGTTACTATCCTATAAGACACGGCTCAGCCCATTAGAAGTTTGTAGACCCCACATAGTTTTCCATTGGATTGATGCTCTGTGATCACCAAGCTTAAGTACTACCAGCTAGAGTGACAACATGCAAAGCAGGTGCCGTGAGCCCTTCCGAGTAGCAGTGCTGGATTGAGTTCGGAGAACCAAGTCGTGCAAGTAGTTCGGCTTGTATGATTTGCTTGAAAATTGGTGGGTTGTTGTGCTTTAGGTGGGAAGATGAAGCGTACTGGACCCTTGGACTCAGCGATTTCTTGGGAGTTATCTATGGTACTCTTGGGATATAATTTTCCTAGTTGCTTTCATCAGGATGCGTGGTCCATCTTGTATGTAATTTCGTCTAAATCATCGCTAAAGCAAACGCCAGGAGCAAAACCACACTCCGAACTCCACCGCAGTACCTTGATCAGGCACTCTCAGGAAAAGCAAATGTCAAAAGCAGGGCCGTGTCTCTGCCGTCAGACGCCATTTCTTGAGAGGGATTTCAGACAGAGAAGATGCCAAAGCGCAACCATATCCCAAGCTCCATCGCGAGATCTTGGCCAAGGGAAATCCAAGCGAAGCAAAATTCATAGACAACATCATATCCCAAACCCCATCGCGGACCCTTGAAGAAATCCCAGAGCTGAAATCGCCTGTACAAACACAACTCCAGTTCTCCCGCTCAGCAACCTGCTACTGCTGACCATTTCCTCGACCACGCCCACGACCACGACCACGACCCGGTAAAGGACTACCCATACTTCCCATGCCAGTGTTATCTTGACCACCACCCTGACTCATGCCATGCTGACCAGAACCTCCAGAGCTCCCTCCACCTCGTGCTGTATTTTGGGTTTGACCACCGCTGGATTGTCGTTGAAGCGTCGAAATATTTGTGTTCCCTTGCATGGGAAGGTTACCTTGCGAAACTACTCGACGATGAGGGTCCCCCATGCGTGGTGGTGGAACTCGATCAGAAAGACCTCCAGAAAGAGGCGAGCTCGAGAAACCCCCAGCAGTATTAGGAGCATGCATAGCAGGAGTTCGTGGACCACTCATGTTTCCGCTGCGTTCTGACTTTGAGGGCGATCCAATCGGTGGGGTATTCCCAGATAATGGAGACGATAGACGAGGTGTCTTGACTTCGCTCAAGGCCCGTATACGTAATGGCTCGGCTTTTGGCGACTATTTCTGAGGCGTGTGGAGCACGTTTTCCTTTCTTACAGGAGAGAGGTCTCTCATCCTTGTACCCAGAGTATCCTTCATTCGCTTTCTTGCGCTTCGAACCTCTGGATCATCCTTCACCATCATTCTCCAATCATTGACTACCCGTTGCTCGTCTGCAGCAAGATGTCGCACACGTGCCTCGATATCTCTCAACGAGAGTGTTGACATTGTCAAGCAATAAACCTAAAAGTAATGGGAATTAGCAGATATTCGCTGAAAGAGCTCCCGGCAAGTGTTAGGAGAAAGGATCAAGACCATTTGAAGAATTCTTTGAGTCGCAGGAAGGCAAGAAGAACTTCGAGGGGAAAGTGATAGGAAAATCATAGAAATATCCCAGGAGACTCTTGGGATATAGGAAGGAAGAAAGGTTCGGGCTTCCCCAATGCGCACATACCATGTACTTGAACCCCTTGCCGAAACTATTGTGTATGGCAAGGCCGACGGGAAATGAAAATAGCACTTTTCTGTAGGGTTCGCAAAGATCTTGGATCTCTTCGTGCCGAGCATCCTTTTCGTCATCCTTAAGCGTGTTCCCGGGACCCTTCCAGACAGAGGATTGCATGCCTGGTGGCATAGATACACCCAAAGCTTCCACATATCGATCAGCGCAATTCAAGGACTCTAGTCTGTACTCGAGTATCGCATACACCTCCTTTAGATTCTTGAGTGATTGTGCCTCGCTCCCAATCATGCCGAAGTCAAATTCGGTGAGTAAGCCATATAGGTAAGTGTTCTGACCACTAGTCTCACCATCAGTGTGACCTTGCTCGTAGATTTCTCTCAATCTGGCAACAGATTCTTTCAACGACTGGAAATCTTCTCCTTGTGCAGAACCGAAAGTCCTTTTGCGAGACAACAAGACAGCTCCAGTTCCGTCCATTTTCTCTTTGTTAGGGTTTTTCATCTCATCTGATTGTGGAAATTGTTTGAGGTAGCTCTCGTACTTCGTGACGTAGTCTTCCCATTCTTCTCTGTCGGACTGAGTGACCGTAGGATCAGGATTCAACCAGCAGCCAGGATGTAGCCACGGGTCCTTTGGGTAGTCTTCCAACTTCATCCAAGCTTTCTCGAGCTCTTTCAAAGGAAAACCTGTACGTTCGACCCATGGATCTCCATAAGCATCGTTCGTCGCCGAGAAACGAATTTGATATCGCGAAGCAGATCGATCTAGCTCGGAGGAAAGTCTGTGAGCCACTTTCCAAGCAAGACTCGTGTAAGTCTCCAAAGTTTTCTCTGGATAACCTGCATCGGAATCGTACACGTCCAGTGGTTGATCGGTATCTCTTCCACTCTTCTGGACCAGTGATTGTACAATCGCTGAAATACTCATACCTCCCCCCAGTTGTTTACCAGAAGCGCTTCTCGTCCAGGATCTACTCGCGAGAGACGTCGAGGCTGCTGCAATTCCTGTCAAGCCAGCTTCGCCAGTCTTCTTGTTTCCTTTACGCGTTGCCTGGTTTCCTAACCATCTTTCCGAGTAGCAAGCTGTATTTATAAGCGTAATGGAGATTGGAACTTTGCCATCGTTGTTTTCCATAAGAGTGATCATTTCGGACCGGGTAAAATTTTGGTCGCCGAGCACATCTGCTATATCTCCGGAACCATGGCAGCACATGATGATTAGCAAGGGCTTGGGGTTCTTCTCTTTACGCCCAACCCTAATCTTTGCTACCAATGTTTCTCTGAATTTCTTGTGCAGTTTCTAGTGTGAGATTAAATGTCAGCTAGGACGTTCGAACCACTGAGATACATGAATAGCCAGTGTTTGTGACGAAAGAGCTTAGGTGAAAAAGATTCCCGGGACCATACCTTTACAGGCACCGATGTCAATGGACTGCTCGAGCCCTTCATGTGATTGTGGATCTTCGCATCCAAGACAATCTTGCGAGTTTTGTATGGAGTACCATGGACATAGCGATCGTACTCTCCAAGTAAGTTCTCGATATCCAGGCAGTGTAGCCTAACTTATGTTAATATGTACTGTATACTCCTATGAAACTTGGTGATCAGACTCACCATGTCTGATCAGAGGTCTTGCCGCCAAAAAGGTGCCAAAGGGCCACGAAGTCGCTGAGCATCCACCCATCTCTACTGGGAGGAGCCTCAGCTTGAGTGATGCCACAGACAGCCACAATAACAGTATCTGCATCAACGTCTGGTGGCTTATTCGTAACAAATTCGGGAAACTCGATGTGGTGACTTTCGGACTTGTTGTAATTTCCTCCATATGATCTTGGGTCTTGGACACTCATTCTTCCTAGGGCCTCTGTTGTTCTGCGGATATCATCTTGAAGCCGAGGTAATGCGAGATTGGCATTATCTTTGACTTTACCAGTCAGCTTGTTTACCGACGAGTACCAATATTCTACCCATCTCTGTGCAGACTGTGGGTTGTGTTTAGCTTGCAGTACGTACACGTAGAGTTAACGTCGGGATCTAGCAGGAAATGATACATACACAAGTTGCTTCGCTGGATCCCAAGATTGCGGCATCTTTCTTGAATGGCATATTCCATCGCCCAGCCCCGTGAGCCTGGTCCAAATACAGCTGGAGACGTCTCTGCTGCACTATTACCTAGAGTGGGATGGATGCTGGACATGATGTTGGCTCGAAGGTAGTATGTGGTGTCGTTTGAGGAGTTTTAAAAGGGATCAAGTTCGAGATCTCGGACTGATTGTCGCCTTTCGCCAGTCCGATATGATTTGGATGTCAAATTTTGAGGTCTGGTGTGCAAGTGGATTGCTTTCAGTGGAAAAAGGAGGCTATTTTGGTCTGATTTGGATCGTAGGGATGTATTGGGCGAAGGTCTTGGTCTCGACAGTGCCAGAATTTTGCTGTTGAGGTCCACGGGTGTTGAAATATTATGGGAAACTTGAGTGCAAGCGGGACTCTTATATGCTGGATTTTTAAAGAAAGATCGCGCTAGGATACTGGCGCCTTCAGCATCATTCTAGAGCTTAGAAGAATGGCAGGCCTTCCGATGCTGCAGTGATTCACAAAGCAATGGATCTGATGTCGTTCACTTGTGAGGCTCTCAAGGGAAGTGAAGCAGTCAATGAGTTGGTGACAAAGAAACTACTTTCATGACTGCGCGATAAACGCGCCCAAATCAAGCTTAAGTATTGGTAAAGCGAGAATCGGTTACCTACCGCATGGAAACTACCAAACTGTTCCAAAAATTTGAATAATGGATTGCAAAACATCTCGTAATCAGATATCAAAACTGCGCAGATGTCGCATTTGCTACTAACTCATTTCTTTCAAAGCTATGACAGCGACTCACAGTTTACTTTCCTAAAGTGATGGCTTTAGGTGACAATTCACTTCGTTACAGACGAATTTGCTCGGCCAGATAACGACCCCACGTTGGGTTCGGGAGCCTGCAGACGAAAGAGGAATCAGTAACCAAAGACCAAGGCAGCCGGACATACGCACGAAGGCGTTTTAATGATCTCTTATTATTGTTTGATAATCTTTCTTGTTTCAAATGTAGTGCATTGCTTTACCGTTGACTGCTTGCAAATATGACTCCCCCTGACTATCCGTTAGCCTCCTTGCATACACCTGCCGATAGGCGATGTTCCTACTTTTGGTATGCAGTGAGACTGCCCCCAGAGATAACGACCTTAATTGAAAGGACAACAAAGAACAGCGAGCTCAAAAGATACGGCTTGGGTTTCGTGTAATGTCGCAGATTCCGATTGCTGCCAAGACAATGTTCCTTCACGTTTAGCAACGACTAAGCGAAGTAAATAGAGGGGTTAATTTCGGGCTTCCAAAATTACCAATTTAATTTTTAGTAGACTATATGCACTGGAAGTAAATGATATTTGAAATTGTCTTCTAATCTGCTGATTTGGGTGCAGTAGATTTTGCTCGCCTCGCAACCATTCGGTACTAAGAAATGCCTTGAGCTAAGGAAAGCGAGGCTGTGCCCAAAGAATCAAGACCTATAATCCTCGACCCTACCTGTATATATATATATATATATATATTGATTGAATATTAATTTCGAATATCTCAAACGTCACGACGTCGGAGTCGAGTCGAAACGTATAGCCACAGGCTGGAAAGAAATTGGCTTCAGAAGAACTCATTTGGGCGTGGTGTGAATGGAGTGGAAGAGCGTACTTCTATGTAGTATTGTGTTTCCTATGTGAATAGTGTTTAATGTCAAAGATAGTTCTGGTCGGTAGGTATTCCAGACTTGAATGTTCAAACATGCCGAACATGTCATCGCTTGCAACTTCATCAGAGCGCGAAGCGCCGGTCACTTGCTCAGAGTTGGAGGGAGACTTTGGGGCCAGCAGTGCAGGATTACTGCGATACTTCAGTCTCAAGGGGCTGTGGTTGAACAAGTGGTTGGTTCTGGTTCGCACCGGTTGAGTCATTCCACAAGGTGCATCACATCATCCTGTGATCGTCAGACATGCCCGCTGATAGAAATATTCTGATTGAGGTGCAAAGGGGGGGGGGGGGCAGGTATAAGATTCTAATTTGTGGCCAGTCAAGACTAATCTATCCATTTGAAGCTTTGAAGGGCTGAGTTCCTACTATCTAGGCATCTAGTGCCTAAACGAGAAGAGACATGGTGTTCATGCTATACTCCGAGATTCTCGATATCCGGGCTAGCTTTTGTGATTTCCTCCAGCGTAGGGGATCCCTTGGATGGCTCGGTTGCTACCAAATTAGTCTATAAGTGAGATGTCGTCTCGCCTACCAGTCCTAAATCTTACTTCAATCTCTTCTGATTGCTTTGCATACTTCATAGATTGTTGTAGCAGTACAACTTTTCTTTTTCCTTGAGTCCTTTGTACCGACATTGACTGAAGTAGATAGATATCCAAGGAAAATGCATCATTGAAAGAGAACAGCTCTGCGTTGTTCCATTGTAATTATAGCCATGGTCTTCCGACTGCTAATTAGAGCGCTAGCAGATCTGTACGGAGGTCGAGAAGTGCACTCATTCGAGATATTCATAATGGTTGCAGCCATGACGAAAATTTATGTACTCTGTTTTATAAGCACCTTCGGCTAGCTATCCGCTGGCGGATCATCAAAGAATTATTAAACCTATCTCACAATTCAACCAGTCTTGATCGAACAGCCACTATTACGGAGTCTTAGATATAATCTGTCATTACGTAAGCGAGGGGCTGTCTAGAGGAACAGACAGACCTTGAGGCCGTCGAGCTGAAGAGAACACTAACGAAGAGAAGATTGAAAGGCTCGGCTATCGTTGAAGAACATGTTGAAGATTTTCCTTCGCCCACTTCGACGAGATTTAGTCTGACGTCTCTTTTCTCTGAGCCTCGCATGGAGTTCACACGACACAAGCTCCGATTCAATGGTAAGTAGCTCAAGTACCGTTGTTAGAAACATAGAGATGTATGTAAATGACGCCGCGATCTTCAATATGATGCAGCTAATGTGGCATTGGCATTGCAAAGTTGCACAATATAACGTCCTTACTACAAGGTTTTTATCACACAATTCTGCTCGAATCTATGCGGAGTACATCCAATGAGGCCAACTTCACGACGATTTCGACATGCGAGAAATATACTTATCAGGAGCCTTCGATCTTGTCTCGTTGTTCGATGTTTTCTCGTTCTCGCGAGACTGATATTACCAGTTTATCTACTTCGCTTCACTGGAGATTACCGCTTGGTGATCTCGCTGGTATGGATGGAGTCCGTTAGGGCGCGGGTATCTCATCTGAGATTATTATCAATGCGTACAGGGAAGACCCATCCCATGATCATATCTTATGCCCTCATTTAGCGACTTTATAATACTACCTAGTAAGAGATATCTATCTACGGAAGCTTTACTATAATCTTAAGGTAATAAAATATAAAGAAGTAATTACTTAATAGATCATCTAAGCTTTAATCGTATTAATCATTAGTTTTTACCCTTCGGATATTATAAGTAGCTAAGCCTTTAGATTTTAGTAGCGGAAGTGTAGGCGGCTACATGCCCCGGCCGAGCTATATTTACCCTTTAGATAAGGTATCTATTTAAGCACTTAGATATCTTAAATACTTCGTTATCTTATAGCGTAAGTGGTGATAAAATAAGCACAGAAAGCAGAACTGATCTAATTATTACTATTATAAAAGAAACAAAAAGATACAGAACCCTTAAGGAGCTGTATACCTAGTCATATATACTAAGGTCCTAAGGATTCTATGCCTGAGGCTCCGATACTAGCTCGTAATTGCCACATGTACTGTACGCTACTGATACTACTCTATATATCCTTATAACTTCAAGCCCGTGTACGCTGAGTTTTATCACTCTTCATCTTGTATTATTACTATTATAATAAATATAAAATTTTAAAACGAAACTATAGCTAGTACCTTTTATTATTACTATAATTCAAAAAGCGATAGTTGAAAATTAAGTATAACACGTAATTAAGGCTCTTAGTTCTTTGATTTTCCAGATAAGACATTCACACTAAAAAGCTCTTCTTATGGGTAATTCCCGTGATTTTTCCCGATGAGAGACCCGCGCCTCAACGGACTCCATACTCTGGGTACCTAGCAATTAAAAATCGCCGCAAACATAGTTAGGGGAAATAATAGAATAACTTCGATGCGCGATTAACTCCCCATATTCCGGCACATAATCTCTGTGCCTTTAGCTTATCATTTGATTTGTGCTCTATCAATAATATACGGAGATTTAGCCACGGTGAAAACTGTCTTTGGCGGAATGAGCGCTAGCAACATAGTATTGTCACAATTTGGGCCTTGAGTCACGGCTGTTCGTAAAAAAGTTGACCGAAGCTATAGCGTATGTCGCCCAAAAAAAAAGATCAACTCAAAAAAAAGATCACCTCATTGAGGATCTGTTTTCCTCGCCGGATTTCCTGTTCCGAGGCAAACAGATCACCTTATGTGTCGGTTCACAGAATTTCGTAGGCTTACTTGGGAACTGGCGCATGGGAGGAGTCATCCGGCAACCTAGAGTCCTCGTGATATTTTATTACACCTGTCGCCTTGGAAAACAGAGCTCAGACGATATTCTGGTAGCGACGAGTAGTATGATATAAGCTATTCTTCGGTTTGGCGTGATTCTTCAGTAAATAACGCCGGTACACCGCCTTTTAGTGTGAACCCCACTAAATATTGATGTGCTGTAATTATTAGAACTAGAAACTACTGAAGCTCTATGAATACTATACCGATTTGCCTCCAAACTACTTCTTTTTGAAGCTCTTAATCTATAGAGTATATATTAAGTCTGCTATAACGTCAATATCATAGCTCCTAATCTGCTAGTATGGAAAATATACCAAATCGATCAAGTACTACGTTCAGGAGAGAATCTTGACTTGCGCGCCTTAGCAAGAGAGTATAGAACAATATATAAGATAATTTGCTAGCGTAATCGTCGAATCCAACAAGATGAGGCTCTAAATCGACGCCGGAGAGGTCCTCAGCTAGTAATAACTGATGATATGGAGCTATATATTATAGCTCTATTAGAGAGAGATCAAGATCTATACTTAGATGAGATTACTACATACATTTACGAAGCTTACGATATCGATATATCGATTAATCAAGTCTCTAAAGCTCTTAAACGAATTAAATATACTAAGAAGGTACTCTTAGTATCTGCGGCCTAACGAAACGACGAATTAATCGCTACTTAGAGGCGTAAGATAGTATTCTGGAATTCTCACTACCTTTGCTTTATCGATAAATCTGCTTATAACGAACGTATAGCAGAAAGAAGGAGAGGTTAGGCTCTAAGAGGAGCTCTAGCAGAGGTATCGAGGGTTCTAAAAAGGTCGAAAAGGTAGTTAATATTACCGGAATACTCTATAAGGGAGTATTATTAGCTTTTAATCTTCTAAGGCTCTATCACTAAAGAGATCTTCACTAAATAGCTTAAAAAGAGTATCTTACCGGAGTATATTAAGCTTAGAATCAGAGTTATTATAATAGATAACGCCTCTATCTATAGAGCTCCTAAAGTCGCTATCTTATACGCTACCTTCGGTCTTCAGCTTAAATATCTCCTACTATATTACCCCTTTTTCAACCTAATTGAAGAGAGTTTCGTAGATCTAAAGGCGTGGATTAGAAGAAATTAGAGGTGGAAATAGTATACCTGGGAGGAGTTTGAAAGCTTCTTAATACTAGCTATACGTACAGTTGGAATTGGAGCTGAAGCTCAACGTAGAGCAAGGGCACATTTTCGCTATTGTGAGTACTAAGGTCTTGAAGAAGAAGAAGAAGAAGGCATATAAATAGCTATAATTACTAGAAATTTGCTCTCTACTCCTCCTCCTCCTCCTCCTCCTCCTCCTCCTCCTCCTCCTCCTCTTCTATAGTTTATTATACTTCTTACTGATTATACTACTTCTTGAATGCCTTTAAATTTATCTTTATAACCTTTAAGACTCTAGCTTTTATTCTAAGCTCTATTCCCTCTCTAATCGTTGTCTCTGATATTATAGCTATATTATACTCTTGCTCTATAAATATCTTAATAGCGAAGTCGAATTGCGAAGCTATAGAAGCTTTAGGGGGTGGTAAGAGCTTATGAAGAAACGTTTTCAGCGTAAATAACACCTCCTCAGAATTACTATTACTACGCAGTGGGCTCGACTCTCGCAGATCTGCCATCGATGGAAACTTACTCCTAGCTCTCTTCTGTGGTCGATTTGGAGGTAATTGAGGTTCAGGCAGTTGATATTCATAGTCTGGAGGAGGTATATTAAGTTGAGGGTATATCGGAGGTTGAAAATAGCCCTGTGGGCTAGGAGTATAAGGAGATTATACCGGAGGAGGTTAAGGAGGTTATATTATAGGGTACTAATATAGGAAGCTATTTAGAGGCTAATAAGGCGTCTGCAGAGGGTATTAGGCTCCTGTTCGACGTTCAAATAATAAAGATAAATTATAATAAGACTCTCTCTTCTTCTGCATCCTCCCTCTTCTCTCCTTTACTTCTTCTGCCTCTCGACGCCTAGTAAGCTCTCTTAATAAGTCTCCTCTATGAAGTATAGAAGGCTTATTAATTGTAGTAACTCCTTCTTTAATATCATGGCCCTAGCGAGTTAAATCAGCTCCTGAGAGGTAATAGTGCTTATTATCATTTACCTAGCAAAAGCGAGTAGTTGAACTATAAGAGCTAACTTTGCAAGCCTATAGTACTTGAATTAAGGTTAAGAGCTCCTTAAAGGTTCCTTTTTCGGCTTGATAGCTTAGTTTCTCCTCCTCTATTAACTATACTATCGCTATACGAGGTTTCTTAGGCTTTAGTACCTCCTCTCTCTCCTCTCTCAGATCTCCATATATACGCTTTGGAATAGCAATAATTAGAGGCTTTACTAGTACTAGATCTTTCTATGGAGGTCGAACTATACTCTGAGGAGTTAAGACGATACTAAAGTAAATCTGGAGTCTGAGTATCTTCTCCTTGCCTTTAGCTCCCTAGTTTGAAACTCGTTTGATAATATAGTCGAAATCAGCTGAATTACTGATATCTACCTTAGTCGGATTGCTATTAGCTCTATACGTAGCGTACCAGTAAGTATGATCTCTTCTTAGGCTGGAAATACCCCTTGAATTAATAGTATTATCTGCTACCTCTCTAGCAGTCTCCTTAATCGATTGGTAGGTATATCCCTCCTCTCCTGGCTTATTTGAAATACTACTAATTGTACTACTAATACGCTCGCTGTCTAGGTAGTATCGAATTTCCAACTCTACAACCTATATAATAATCTGCAGAGGCGAAGAAGAGAGTATAATCGATTCAGGTAGAGGTAGAGGCGTCGATTGGCTTGCTATAGCTGGTGCTAGTACTATAGCTGGTACTGGTACTAGTACTAGTACTGTAGCTGGTACTGTAGCTGGTACTGTAGCTGCAACTGAGTCTATAGTAGGCTCAGTAGACTCAGTTGTAGTACTCTTGGTATTGATTTTCAGGGTTATTTTAGCTAGTTGTACTAGCGCAGAAGGTAGTCGAGTACGTGGTTTAGTCGATTTACGTCCTTTTGGAGCTTTTGTACTAATCTTAGAAGCAGATTTAGGAGGTATAGCCGTAGACTGAATATATACTCTATAGATCAAGAGCTTCAAAAAGAAGTAGTTTGGAGGCAAATCGGTATAGTATTCATAGAGCTTCAGTAGTTTCTAGTTCTGATAATTATAGCATATTAATATTTGGTGGGGTTCATACCAAAAGGCGGTGTACCGGCGTTATTTACTGAAGAATCACGCCAAACCGAAGAATCACTGTACTAGCGCCCGCACCACGTCTAGGAGTTCACCATCGAATAAAAATTCATACTAATACAAAGAAAGACCTGCCTCGACATATTCGAACTTGTCCTTGTAACATTATCGAACCTTTCGACATTACTTCACAAACTCCAATTCGCAGTCAACACAAAAAGCAATCTCGAAACGAAACTATGTCTAGTGTTCAACCCACCGACCCTGGAAGTCCAGCGGAGAGCTCTTCTACTGAGGGCAGTCAATATCCAAACTACATCAGTATGCAGGCACTCATAGAGGAGCGATGCGAAAACTTAAACATCTCACCCAACAATATACCTGTGAGTAATCTCACATATCTTTCAATGACCTTGCTTTCCACCAAAATCTTCTCATATCATGAGCTAACGCAGCCTTCAGGATACAATGCAATGGGTTCGATACTGGTATCCAAACATACATTCGTAGTCCAGAAGCTCAACCGGTAGACATCTACCAAGCGGACCGACGGACCGTGTGCTGCGGCGATTGCGCAGACATTGGTTATGAAAAGCGGGTATGATCGTCCACTGAAACTCAGTGGTGGTGAAGCATGCGGTTGCTTCGACTACATATGCGACGTATGCAATTTGGGATCAACGATCTGCTACTGCGATGAATGCGGTTGCCATAGCTTCGTTTGTGACGTCTGTAGGCGTGAGGACGTTGATGTCGGGGAAATCTTTGAGGAGATCGCCAGGGCTGTAGCCCAAAAAATATCGTTTGAGCTCGATCGTTACGCTTCTCGGTATCAGATTCCGGCAATCAGTGATGATATTGAGACTCCATGGGGATTTGGACCAGGGTTTCCTTGGGATGACTTCAAAAGACGTTGGTGGGAAATCGATACCGACGAACGAAATCCATGTCTGCATCCTGGTCGCTGGTCGGTTTATGATCCATCAGTCTCTCAAGCTGCCAGAGATGAATGGGTGGGGTTCGTGGCGGAGCATGAGGGTTACCTTGAAAGATTTCCATGTTCCGAAGAGAAGACGCAGATGGATAAACTCCAGGGAGATCTATCCTATGGAGCCATGCGAGCGAAATATCACCGATCGATGACAAACGAGACCATTAGTTTGAGAGATAGGTGGGAGAAAGGGCGTACCGGAGATGATACCAGTGCGAAAAACATCGCCCTTTTCACCCTTCTCTACGAGTTTGAAGAAGGAAAATTGAGCGCCGGTGAGAAAGCCTACGAAGACCTCAGGTATTTATACACAACGCTTCAGTATCGAGTGGAGTCTTGTGATCGCGCCGATAGATACGTCAATCTTTTGGGCGTGGCCGGATCAAAGAAATGTGCAGACTGGGATATCGACGAACTCACCAAGACGGAAAGTCCCATCCTCCACGAGCTCGAAGAGCTTCGAGAGGAGTTTTCAGATAAGGCCTATCATGTATTATTTCCCTTTCCTGTGGGTTTTCCATTGTGGGGAAAGCTTACCAAGGGATATGATTATATGCTTGTCTGTCTGATAAAGTCAGGTTTATCAAAGGAACAGATAGAATTACAGGTGGAAAGTTTAGTGCAGAGAGAGAGACGAGAAATCGAGTCTCTGAGAGAACTAGTGAAGAATGATCCGGAGGTCAGAAAGGCGAGAGAGAAAATGAAGGATGTCCTTGGCTCCCGAATGAGAGACCTGTCTCCCGAGCGAGCTGGTGAGGCAGATACGAACGACGAACTCGAGACAGACATGTCTGATATTTTGGTGCCTTGGAAGAGAACTTACGGTACTATGCCAGAGGAAGACACAAAATCACTGGGGAAGAAGATTGTTGATTTGAGACGTAAGTGGGAAAGGGGTCGCACTGGAGGTGAAGATACACCGATAAATGTCGAACTCTTCGAGATGCTTCAAGATTTGGATAAAGGACTGCTTACCACTTGTGAGGAGCCCTCGGAGGACCTCAGACGGCTGTTCGCGACCCTTCAATACCGAATAGAGTGTTGTGACCGCGCCGATCGGTATGTCAATGAGTTGGACATCGCCGGGTCGAATCTTGAGAATTGCTCAACCTGGGGAGACCTCATTGAACTCAGTTTAAAGGAGAGATCTATATTTGCAGAGATCAAGCCGCACTTCATTGACGCCTACGAAACCTTGTTCCCTTACCCTGTAGACCTCCCGCCATGGGAGAGGTTTGCTAAAGGGTTCTATTATGTGATTTTCCGCATGATGAAGGCTGAGCTATCGCATGCACAGATGGACGAGCGGATGAAATGGCTGGTTGCTAAAGAGCAAAGAAATACCCAGCAGGTGAGAGAAGTTGTGAAGAAGGATCCGAATGTTCCAGAAGCGAGGAAAAATGAGAAAACTGGTTCCATTGGTGGGAGACCTCTCTCCCGAGAGAAGAGAGAACTTTCCCCAAACGCCTCCCGAATCAATGGCCAATAGCCGGCCTATCGCAGTCACCGCGCAGAAAGACTCTGAGCGAGGTTGTTACACCCCGTTTGTCGTCTCCATTGTCTGGGCCCAATTCCCCAATCGGATCACCATTGAAGCCAGGTTACGGCGGAAACATGAGTGGCTCAAGGTCTCCTGTAATTCATTCTGCCAATACTCCGGGTCCCTCGCGCCCCTTTGTAGCTCCCTCATCTCAAGGTCCACCGCCACGTATGGGTGATCCCCATCGACGAGTTGTATCGCAAGATGGTGTCCCTTCGTAAGAAAATGCAGGCTTTCAAGCTCCTCAACGACAATTCAGTGGCCCAGGTGGTCAAAGACAATATACAGCGCGTGGCGGAGGAAGCTCAGGAGGATCTGGTCAAGGTTCTAGGCGAGGTTCTGGTCAAGTTTCTGGTCAGCGTGACATCGTTCAGGGTAATGGTCAAGAGAATCCTGCTACGAGAGGCACGGAAAGTCCTATGCGTGCTCGTGGTCGAGGCGGCCGAGGAGATGGCGGCCGAGGTCAAGGAAACGACTACAGTCAGCGATGGTAAGTTTTGAGTGGAAAGATTGTTGTTGCTCTCGCATTGGCAATACGAGCTTCAGAACGTTTCTCCAGAGTCTGCGCTGGAGACTTTGAACTTTCGGATATGGTTTTGCGTCTTGCATTTGCTTTGCATGGGATACACCTGGTCAAGAGTTCGCGATGGATCTTTGGATATGGTTACGCTTCTGGCATTTACCTGACTTACACTTCCTCGTGAACGACGGTTGGGATACGGTTTCGCTTCTGGTGTTTACTTGGATGAGGTTGCCTCGTCAGGATATCGCGAATAGCGGTTGAGATATGGTTCTGCTTGGGCGTTTAAGTTGGAGCGATGACTTAATCATGACTTAGATGAATATCACTTGACAAATCACACAATCTCAAGGAACGTGAACATTTTTTTCTCGCCTCATATCAAGGGTCGTGTTTTCTCCGGAGGACTTGAGTTGCTTCGAAGTTGTCTAGCATCGTATCCAATACGAAAATCTGATTGCAGTTGACTCCTCAACTCACCGTAAAAGCTTCGTGATTTTAGATCATTCTTCAAGTAAAGTCTTAAATCTTCGTGACCTTGACATATTCTAGAATATAAATGCAATCAGGAAGTCTTCATGACTCTGAATCGTTCCTAAATCAAGACTAGGAATCATCTCCGTAACTTCAAGTAGTATTTCAACTCAAGTCATAGAATATCTTCGTTAAGTTATGCCGTTGTTGACTAAAATTCAACAAAACCTTTTACTGAAACCGAATACACAATTATCCAGGGAACTGAAATCAAAGTAGGATTTTAGAGGTCATATATCGAGCTCAAGCTTCACCGGAAATAGCCTTCGGCAATCAGGCCTTCTTTCTAATATGATTGTTTCTAAGGAGTCATAGTACTGTGTTAACTTACATCTCAGCTCGATCTCAGCTCTCAGCACCATCCTCTAACCCATCAGTTTTCCCCGCTCCAGCTTCCTCTTACAAGTCAATACCAAGTCCAAACATATGCACGGAATTCCTCCAAGCGGCCTCCGCAACGTCTTTTACGCTCACTCCCTTAATTCCAGCCACCGCCCATGCAACCCTCCCAATAAAACAACTCTCATTCCTTCCCTTAACCACCACACCTTCAACCCACTTCTCCTTCTTAACACTCTTCCAGCCACCCCATCCCATACTCGTATCCTCCTCTTCCTCCCCTGATTTCCCACCCTTCCCTTTGCCCTTCCCACTAAGTTTAGGAGCGAACCCCAAATCCTCTCTCATCTTACCCAAAATAGCCGAACTAGTATGACTAGGTCTAATCTCGCACCATGGCCCATCAGTCTCCAAATGCAGCCTATCCAAAGGGATTTCCTTGACAACAGCACAATTCTCTTCTGTTTTCATCGAGCAGCCATTTACGCCAATATGCCAACCCCTCGCTACCAACTCCCGCATCTCTTCTAGACTTCCCGTGAAGGAATGCACGACTCCTCGTTTAGGTAAACGGTCTACATGTTCTGATAATAATGACAAGAAATCGGCATGTGCGGCGCGAGAATGTAAGAAAAGGGGAAGTTGAAGGTCGACTGCTAGAGATAGCTGTTGCGAGAAAGCGGTGAGTTGGGTTTCTTTTGGGCAGAGTTCTAGACGGTCATAGTCGAGGCCGATTTCCCCGAAGGCGACGGCGATGTTGTCTTCCATGGACTTCTCGGCCAAAGTTTTGAGGGAGATGAAGGTTTCAGGTGTGAGAGATTGAGCGTTGCATGGGTGAATGCCGATTGTTGCGTAGCATGTATTTGCTGATGATTGATGTTAGCTGTTCTGTGTTTCCTTTTTTTTCTATAGGTCCCAATTTGTTTGTCAGTGCCAAAGTCCCCCCAAGGAATTCAGCGTTGAAATTCCCAAGTTGCAGCAGCTTTCAACCAAGATATCGTTTCATTCCGACTTCATCATTCATAACCTCCCCCATCTCATCTCATAGCCTGCACACCAGCGCAACTAACACCCAATGGAAGATGAAAACCTACGGTATTTCTCCGCAAGCTTGACCGCAGTCTCAGAATGTTCCAAGTCACTTCCCGTAACAATCAGCTTCTCGCAACCAATATCAATCGCTCTCTGTACTACAGCTGAAAGATCGTCTTCGTGCCGTGGCTTGTCAAAATATATGCCATTATAAACGGGATCTGTAAGGTTGATGCCTATCTATCATGAGAACTATCAGCTAGTGATTATTCTAACATGTACATATTGATACTGGGCATAGGAAACAATGCTGAGGAAATCTTTGCTGGAGAGGCAAGCTTCGGACAAGAGAGATTTACATCGACAAACCTGGGTTTCCATTCCAGTTTCTGAGGCTGCACAGATGTTTGTTTGTCTATCGCATCTGCTGTATTCCCATTCCCGATTTCAGTATTATTCGGTATAATAATCGTAGAGGGAGGCTCCGCCGTAGCCATCTTTGTAGCAAGACTTCGTACGAGTGTCTGGATAGGCGTTAGAATCAAAAATTGGCGTGTTGCAGAATTTCGTATTTCAGAAGCTCGTATTGCAGGACGGAGAATTGGTCGTACGAGGCGGTAGAGTTGAGTCATAAATGAGATAGTCTATGGCACATAAAAGCAAGCAAGAGTTGTGGTCTCGAGGATCTGTCATCGAGTGAGTCAAAGAAGAAGGTACGAGGCTGTAGTGGGATGCGAGGCTGACAATCTGGAGCTGCTCTATTTTGTGGAATCCAGCTTGGCAATCTGAAATTTACCTCGGTTGCGAGCATTTATGTCTTCTTCATAATTGCCTCCAAGGATAGGTCGAGGATGGCAAAAATGACCTCACTGATCCCCCCCGACGAAAAATTTGAGGTATGCATTATCATGTTCAATCCGTTGGTCCTCGTCCTACATTACTTAGTCGCTACAAAGTTGGGTATCACAGCCTGCCTCCCGAAATCCCGAAACTCCACGCCAAAATCAACCAATTTCCGTAATGCAACCAATTAGCCTTATAACGTAATATCAAATTCCACTGCCTTTGAATACTTTTATCCTACCTTCTTTCACAATACCAAGACTGACACCATCCTCACCCGTCATCCATCCTGGCATCATCTGACCATCCACAATACCCTCCTCAACCAACTTCCTGATGCCCGCAAAGACATGCTGTCCTTGAAACGTAATTCTTACATCTGGTCTCCATCCCTCAGCCTGCACCTCCTCATCCTCGTTGCCAACCTCGAAATTGGTCGTGCTCCTCCTCCCTCGCTTCTGCTGATAGGATGTCAGACTGGGATCTGGATCCCAAATATCTTCGTCTTCAACTTGCACGGTCGAGGGAAACGTGTCTTGGATCTGGATATCTAGTCGCTCGATGCCCTTTTCGTCGTCTAGGAGACCCGTATTCCCGAACCGCGAGGCGGCGAGGAGTTTCCTACGCTTCTGTGTACTAGCATTGAAGATATGCTTGCGCTTCATGCCTTGTGCAGTGGAATCTTCACTTTCCTCTGGAGGTACCAATTGATCGGTCTCGGGCGTCGGTCGTTGGATATTGAGAGGCGTATCTGTAGATTTCGATCCAGAAACATAAACACTCCATCCTCCGCCTGCTGAATTCGTCCTGCCCCCTCCACGCTGCTCGATTAATGCATCGAGATTTCTAGCACTGAGACTTGTAGACTCGAGTTTGTATCTTTCGCGGGGTTTGCTGAATGCTTTGGGAATGCCTTCTAGCATTAATTTCCGCAAACTCTTGTTGTCTGATGTACTTCCACGTATCGTCGGTGCAGCGAGTGATACGTAGATATATGGGCTAGAATCCGGGAATGCAACATAGAAGGTCTTTGTAGAATCCAAGACTTTCTGCTTCCCCTGCAACGCAAGCGTGGTGTTATACGGACTCTCTAAAATGAAAATCCGTAGAATTGTGAGAGGGAGTGTGACGTGCCGATCGAAATTGTAATGTGCCTTAACATCTGGAAGGACTTCCCGCTGTAGATTCTGCAAGAACGTCGCGGGGTGAAATCGTGGTATGGAAGGAGGCTTCTTATCGGTAGAGGGAGAGAGTCGAACTATCTTCAAGGCAGTCCATTTCTGGGATGCGGGATGGTCGTAGAGGTATTGCATATCTGCCATTGCCAATTGGTACAGAGAAATACCATTGCGCCAATCCCCTTCGATTATCCTATCCACCACATCGCGTTTTGAGCCTTTCTTGGCTTGAAGGTCTTCGTATACTTCGCGGAGCTCAGACAATGAATGTGCTGGAGAGTAGGAGGATTGGATGTCGGGGTCTTCAGAGGAGGAGACGAGATAGACGGCCGAGGTTCCCTCGTTGCGCTCGTCGAGCCAGTCGAGGACCAAGGAGAGCAGTGAGGGGCGCGAAAGTCGATAAAGAGTTTTGAAGACGGCGGGGTGTGTTGCTGGGATGAGTTGTGTTGGGTGAAAGGCAGCGGATGTAGGTATTGAAATGGATGTCATTATGACTGTGCGGATGGATTCATAGAATCGTCATTGGCATTGTTGGGGCACTGTAATCGATGTCGCATGCGGGTCTGATTGTTGTTCGCGATCGCGCTTTCGCGCTTGGAAAGTGACGTGCCGAGAAATCTCCAGATCACGAGGTGAGCAAATCTGTTCTTCAACACTTCAATCAAAAACAGTCGAAGACGTTTATGACTTTCCACTGCTTTATTTGTATCTTTTGGTCTCCTCACGTTTCAATCTCTCGAGGCGAACAATGTCGAATTTTGAGTCCATTAGACATTATCAGAGGCTTGACAAACTTTCAGTAGAGAGATTAGACTCAATAGAGCTCTCTAAAGCCGGCGATAGGCTTTTTCTTCTAAGCCTGCTTTCCAATCTGCTTACTGCGTTCCGAAGCTGCAATCGTTGCCTTACTAAATGCATATCTCGCTCGATCCTCCTCTAAACTCAACAAGCCAGCAATCGTCGTCCCTTTCGGGCTCGAGATCTTCTCTCTCAGGACAGCTGGATGTTCATTCTGCAATAGCGTCGCTAATGATATCAAAGACTGTGTCAAGATCTTGTTTGCATCGGCTCTTTTCATGCCTTGACTGACAGCTCCATCCAACATTCCATCGAAAGCAATCGACAGAAGCGCGCCTGAAGCACCGGCCATCACACCAGCGATATCGTAATTTTCAGGCGCTACTGGAGCTGTTTTGCCGAGTTGGCTGAACATCCATTCGGTGAGTTCTTCGTAAGCTTTAGGAATGTCGGGGTTCGTCTCGAGAACTGTCATTGACTCTCCATACTCGGCTGCTATGTTCATCATGGCCCGCTTGATGTAGATATTTTTCTCCTTCACTGGTGTCGACCAACTATCATGAGGGCGATCGCCATAAATGGCACCTTTCAGCTTTTCAACAGGCGACCCAGCTAGAACACTGATTACCAGTTTTCCCAAAAGAGCTTCCCGAACCCCATGAACTGCAAGAACATTATCGATCATGTAAGGCTTGAATCCTAGAAGAACAATATCCGCTGTGTCCATGGCCGTCACATTCTCGCCTTTGATGATATGAAGGCAGTCGTCATAATGGGAGAACCGGCTTCTCAGTCGTTTCGCTGATTCTTCGCTGTTGACAGTTGCAATAAAGTGCGAGAATCTAGGCTCTGCACCTGATGACAGTGTCTTGGCGCAGGATGCCATTATGCCTGAGAGTATTGCCCCGGCCATATTTCCTGTTAAGTTGAGCATATAGGATATGAAGTAGATATATCAGTAGACTCACCACAGCCAATGACAGCCAGGGTCTGACCCGTCTTTACTTTAGAGCCATTTGTTGTCATTTTGAGGCGAAATATTGGCTGCAAGTGAAGTCTTAAAAGAAGTTCAAGGAAGAAGCGGGTCGGAACGTTGAAAAAAGAGCTGCTAGAGAGACCAATGAGGCTGAAAGTAATAAGTCTGAATCATTCCCAATAAGCTTATTTCGCAAGAGAGATATGTGAACCACAAACGTGGTGATCTCGTCTATGATCGTGCCCACCCGCGATGTGTAAGTTTACGCGAACCCTAGCGCGGTGGGTAATTGATAAGGAGTGAATTCCAACCTCCACTCATCCTCTGACGGACAACACCAAAAATCACTCACCGTCCATCCATATCAACAAAATGTTTGCCTTGCCATCATCTATTTCGAGGTTGCTTGTTCCTATTAATATATGAAATATAGCAGCTACCAGGAATAGCTCTTACAAGATGGAGATCCACTTTCCAATAACGCGTTTCATGCCCGGAGCGGTGCAGTGTGATAGCCAATCATATCGGTGGGACAACAGTTATATTTACAGCTCTAGTCGGAACTCTCCCATGACACCACGAACGACAATTGATACCGTTTGCTTAGACAATTGTGGATAACGAAATCGAGGATTCAGTACCATCTGCCTGGGCTATGGATATGCTAGACACTTTGAAGTCTACGAGCTACCCCTGAGACTAAGGCGGCTCTCGAAAACGCTGACGTTGACTGAGACCTGGAAGAGCCGCTGCAGATCATCTCAGGGGTTGGGGACAATCAATCACTGATTATCCCTTACTGTACAGTACGGACACAATTTTAGATTAAGGATCTGCCAGAAAGGATCAGGAACACAGCACAGTCCAGCCAGCAGGGCATGCGGAATGGGGAACTGACCCGCCAAGGACCAAGTCTGATGAACTTCATGCGCGAAGCCATGTTTGTTGCATGGAAGGGTGACATTTGACAAGTGATAGCACCTCGCTTGACGGGAAGTTTATTTTCCTATGCAATGCGAAACCGAACAATCTGGTTATTCTAAGCCAATTGTGGCTCTAGATTGACGTTCAACTCCTTGAACACTCTTTCCCCCTGAGGAGCACCTGAGGGGAGAAAGGGTTATGCTGGCAGTGATATTTCCCAAAAACAATGCCATACTGTTGGCGAAGCTCACTAATGTGGGCGTAGTTCTCTGCTGCTGGGCGGAAGAAGGGGTTTGTATAAAGTGTGCTTTGGCTGCTGATCGGGGCCTCTGGAGGTTTCGAAGAACCCAACCACCACGTTCATTTATTTTCTTTTTGCAGTGCAGATTTATATATCTTCACGTGCTTCGGTCATGTTACCTTCCAATCTTTTCGTTTTGCTCTCATCAGCTGCTACTTTCACTCTCTCGACTGCTTTTCCTGCTCCACAAAGTCCCCAGCCGTTGCCAAAGCCTCATTACGCTCAAATCGGCGAGCGCCGTCGTGAGAGCCAACGTCTTAGTCCCCGGGCCACGAAAACACAATATGTTACTTATGCAGTCGCTGGAATCAATCAGATGATGGTCTGGTACAACGCAGCTACCGGACTGTGGCAAGAGGCATGGTGGCCAAGTGCGAATGTCATTACAATGTTGGCCAATTTCCATGAATATTTTCCCGACATGGCCAAGGGAATAACGGATCGCGTCTTCGAAACCACATTTGCAGTAGCCGAGAAGACTTTCCCTGGGTTCATCAATGGCTTTTATGACGACGAGCTATGGTGGGCCATAGCTTGGATCGAAGTCTACGACACCACCAAGGACGAGAAGTACTTGAATAAAGCGGCAGCCATCTTTGAAGACTCCAAAGCTGCTTGGGGAGCAAGTCCATGTGGTGGACTTTGGTACGTTCTCCATATATCTTGAGAAGACGACTGAAGACTGACTTGTAAACAGGTGGGATAAAGCACATACTCAAATTGGCGCAGTTGAGAACGAACTTTATCTTAGTGCCGCAGCAAAACTCGCCAATCGCCGCCCCCACTACCCATCAGAACATTACTATTACGACGAAGCCATCAAGGCCTACGATTGGTTTATCCAGTCCGGCCTCATCAACTCCGATAATGTAATCAACAATGGCCTAAATATTAAAACCTGCAAGAATGACGGCAACTACGTCTTCTCGTACAATCAAGGAATCATCCTCGGTGGTCTTGCCGAACTTTCTTGGGCAACCAACGATATGAGATACAACGAACTAGCCAATACTATCGCGCTCGCTGCGATGAGGAACCTTACAAATGCAAATGGTATCCTGACCGATCCTTGTGATCGTGGATGCAACTCCGATACCGAGCAGTTCAAAGGCGTCTTCGGGCGTAACATCCAGTTCTTGATCAATCGCGCAACGGGGTTACCTGATGCGACAAGAAGGATATACACCGACTTTCTGAGGAAGAATGCGGATTCGATCTGGGCCTATGATCAGGTCGATAACCAAATGGGCTTAGTGTGGAGTGGACCTAAGGGTAAATCAAGTATCCAGACTCAATCTTCTGCTCTGGATGCTATTGTTGGTGCGGCGTGTGTTTCATGAAACAGCGATCGGAGTATGAGGAGGTATCTTCGGCGTCACTTATAGTTTCGGAGTATGGTTACTTACCTAGATGGTAATGTCTTTTGGCCGGAATGGGATGGGATGGATTGTGACGGATGATATACCAATGTTCGCGATTCTTAGTAAACATAACGAATAATGACCTTGAAACCTGACAACTTGTGCCCTCCCTTACCAGGTTCCGTTCCGCTATGTGATTGAGCTTTCATGTCGAGTCCGAGTGTTGATCTGCATTGCGTCGATCTGGTTGAAGTTTGATTTTAGTCTTTACTTATAATTACACATTTACCAGCTTCGGCCACATTGAGACCCCAGCCATTCTTCCATCTGCAGCACATCGGTATTCCCAACACTTCCATAGATCTTTCATTACATCTCGGTTTCGCTCGCTTCGCTCGCCAACCCCTTTATCCACTTTTTTTTTTCAAATACACACACAATGCGACACCCTCCTCCCCCTTCGTAAGCTCACTCATCCAACTAACACTAATCTTTAATTAAAATGTTCCTCTTTGCACTCACAAGCAAGACCGAGACCGAATCTCCATCAACACACAATCTCGTCAAGGAAACCATCTTATCGAAGCACGCCTTCCCCCCTCCGTCTCAGCAATAACACCATCGACAACTCCAACATTTTAAATATAAGATAAGAAAATACATTCTTAAATTTTTGGAGCAGAGAAAATTTTATTATCAGGTGATCTGAGAGGCGCATTATATTCGAAATCGATACCCATTTCGAATCGAAATACAGTATTCGAAATTACAATAATGAGATAAAGAAGATTTGCTGCAAAGAGGACCACACAAGAGCCATCGAATTCGATGCCCCTGAAAAGAGATAGAAATCAGCTACCGGCATTCATGCATTATATAACCAATATTTGAAACAAGATCCTTCATTCAATGTTCTCTTACTTTCTATCATCTATCAACATTGCAAGTCATGAACTACAACGGCATTGTAAATGCGACTAGTCATCAAAAGGAAGAAAGTGACCGGTGGAGACTAGCCCTTTCGTTACGTCACGCGTCTATCGGGATTTTTTTTTTCAAATAATATCTGGTTGAAGCTCATGTTTAAAATAAGCTAGATGTTTTGAGGTTTGTGGCTGATGCGGCAATGTGCTCGATGCTGTACTTTCTCAACAACAAAAGAACTCAGGATGACGGGAGATGTTTAGAGGAAGGGATCTTCGTTCTCCAAACCTTGGGCCAGTATGAATTTTTCCTTGGATTACATGGAAACTGTCCTAAGATTTGAAGGTCGTCAATACGTCACGAGATTCACAACTGAGAGTTTCTGTGTTTTCTTCAACGAGAAATTCGAACATCAAGCTGCTCTCAACTATAGGCTGAGGATTTAAAGGTCACGACGTAGTTTTTCTTTTGAGATTTCCGGTTTTAGGAGCAGGCGTATCATAACTTTATCTGATCCTCCCGAAGGGCCTCAGGGTCGATTTTGGCTTCCCGGGTTGTTTATTTACCAAGCTCGCTTATTCACCCCTGTTCTCAGTCAGGCTATGCTACAGAAAACTCGCACGGGCTTCTTTGAAAGCAGGTCCATATGGGATGAACTAATAACTTACAGTTTCAATCACGGTTCTCCATCACAATTAGAAGCCCAATTTAAATCATCGATTCACATTCATCATCATAAGTTGCACATGATCAGGACGCACTCCCCTCTCAATCATAATCCCGCAGAACCTACACTACCCAAGTATCCGAACAATCATAACTTTCACATACCATCACTATCATTCCAGAACCAAACTCGCAAAACCAGCCCAAGAAATTCAAACTCGTCATTCTCAACGCTGTTCTCACACCATAAGAACCTTTCAAACCCTTTTAGCATATCCCAGATTTGCATGCTGCTGGTACATATGTTCGATAAGCTTGTCTTTACGAGTATACCCCGGAGAGCCCGCACCGAGTCCTTTGTCACAGCTTGGAACTTGGCAAATTTACAAGGGTCGGTTAACACCGTGGACTCCGGATTGTGACGACGACGACCACTGTCGCGCATGAAGTTCTTGGAGCAGTAGGCACAGGTGTTTTGGCCTTGGACATGAATGGGGCCTGGGGGAAGAGGAACAGAGGTCTGGGAGTAGGCTGAGACAGCCGCCGGTGCAAATGTTTGATAAGTATCCGGTAGGGTAGATTCGGCATAGAAAACCATCTCAAAATCCTCCATGACCTGAAGGTCTTCAGAGTCATGGTCGAGGGCATAGCCGGGATCAGGAGATACAGAGAGTGATAGGCTAAGGTTGAGAACTGGTTGTGGGCGACATCTAAGCCCATACCAATTACCATATCAAGACCAATGTCCATAGTCATGAACGAATTCGTTGCCATATCTGAGAGAAATTCCAGTCCAATATTAGCAGCAGCGCTGTCGTTTGGGAAGCCTGGGTTGGCCAAGCAATTTTGGAATTGAGATGAGTACTCCGGAGCAGGATCAGAGAGGCCAGAAGCATGTGCTGCATGACTGAATGCAGGGTCTTTCAAGGTGCAGACAGAGTCGTCTGAATCACAAATAGGAATTCGAGCCGGCAAGAAAGAAGATAGCTGTTTTACTAATCCAAATGCTATTAGCAAAAAAAAAAAAAGACTTACAGCTACTCTTCGGCGCCCTCAAGACCATGAAAGGGATGAGCAGACCACTGGGATGAAGCTGTTCATCTTGTACCACCTGATCGATCCAGTAAGATTTGTCGTACTCAGACATAGTTGTGCGTGAGGGCGAGCGGTGGCTGAAAACAGGGCGAGCGCTAATGCAGTGCTGCAGCAGGGCGAGCTTGGCGACGAAAGTGAGGCTGTCGGGAAGACGAAAATGCCGTGACTTGGGAGAACTTGAGTGGGAAAACTGTGGAGAAGGGGAGTGGGAGGAAGTGTATACTTGTTGATGTGAGTTGCGATCCTGCCCCTGTTAGTGTAGTAATTGGATTGTAAGGATATGAAGAGGTTGAGTCTGCTTGTTCTGTATGATTATGTGCAATGCCATAGAGTTTCACTCAGGATTACGACTAACTATGGATTATGTATATAACTGTCATGCGTTTAAATATACTGATATATAGTCATCTGTCGAACTCTTTGTCCTGGGTCGTTTATTTACTTACTGCTCGCTTATTGGATCCACTTCTCCTCGCCCGTTACAGCCAAACGCGCCAGCTCGGTGTTCATTTCGTCAGAGGGTGTTGAGAATTGATAGAAAGACGATCGAACTTAACTTGCAACGAGAAATTTACTTAAGAAGTAGGTGATTAATTCATTTTTTGGAGTAACAGAAAACTTCAGAAGCCACATCACTTCCAACATCCGCCGTCGCCCATCTTACATATCGTAAATCATCACCACTATTTGGAAAACACCAATGTAGTTTTTTTCCCATGAGAGCGCATAAAACATAGCAAAATGAAAGTAAAGTTGCGAGTCATCCTTCCCCCACCCCCGTTTCCAACCCATTAATAAAGTAGATTAAGTTCTCTTGAGATACCCCAAATTGGCATGCTTCTTCCACAAATGTTCAACAAGTTTATCCTGACGCGTATAACCCCAGCCTTGGGACTTATTGCACCCCTGGATATGGCAGATAATCAAGAGGCGATTAGTGCCATGTATGCTGGACTCATGGCGAATACGGTCGCTATCGCGCTTGAAGGTCGTCATGCATTGGGTGCAGGAAAAGTGACCTGAGACCTGGACTGGGAGCATCTGGATTGGGGCTGCATGGCTGAAAGTACTGACATCCTCGCCCGAGATCGGTTCATTTGGGAGAGCTAGTCCTGCGAGGGGAAAGAAGGATGATTGTAATTGTTGACGGAAGTCCTCCAGGTCAGGTGCGCCGAAGCTGGGTGGCTCGTAGCCTCGGTTGAAGCTCATATCGTGCATTTCTAATGCCTGATGTCCTTGAAGACCATACTCAATAGCCGAATCGCGGCTCACATGATATGGTAAGTGAGGGGATACTGCAGATTGCACTGTCTGACCCAGGCCGACATCCACGTTCAAATCCGGATAGTTGCCCTGAAGCCCTTTGTAGCCTTGGTCAATGGCACATCCATTGTATCCATTAGAGACGTCAGGTGAGGGGGGAAGATCAGTAAAACGGCCAAGATCAAAGCCGAGGTCCACGTTCATGCCATTGTTCGGCAAGGCTGGATGGCCGTAGTCAATAGCAGGTCCCTGGTTTCCTTGTTGAAGATTGAAGGGTGGGACTGAAGGCTGAAGAGTAACACCCAGCTCCACATCAAGACAAAAGTCCGCGCATGGCTCCTCCGGTGGCGGCAGCTCAAGACTGTCAGAGAGGCCATAGAAGGCGGAAGATGGGTTGCCAAAACCATTTAATGTAGTGTATAGGTCGGCTAAACCGTGATCGGAGAGGGCGAAAGCTGAACAATCCTTCTGTAATAGATCTGGCAAAGATGAATCGCTCCAGCCAATTGCATACGTCGAATGCGCAAGGCTTCACGCCGAGTAGACATCAGCATGAAAAAAAAAAAACTTACAGCTGCTCTTCAGCGTCCTCGAACCCCAAAGTGGGATTCGACAGACCACTGAAGGCATGCTGTTCCATCTCCTCTTCCATCTCGTTGGCTAAGTCGCATTGGTTGCAGTATGCAGACATGCTTATCGTGCGTTGAGGGCGAGCTTGGCGTTGGAAAGTAAGGCTGTTGAGATTGGAAAATGAGTTAAGTGAGGATTTTTTGGGACGTAAAATGGCGTAGAACTCTGGAAACGAAGGTAGGGGAGGAGAGGAGCCTTTGTATTCAGCTGATGGGTTTTTGGCGTAGATGTTGGATATGCAAGGGCGCGAAAATTCACTGGTGAGAATCTGCCAGTGTGTTCTCAAGACGCCAAGACGAGATCAGGCTGGAGGTATGATTGGAGTGGCAGTCTGAGGACCAAGTATACCCCAGTAGAAAAAGAAACAGAAGATGATCGATCTTTCACGAAGCGAAATACGCAAGGAACACATATATGCGCGGCGGAGAAAACGCAGTGTAAAACGTGAATTTGAGACCTGTAGACTATCTTCCTCTTCAGCTGACCCTTGGTCGTCACTTGTGTGCCGTGCCGGCTTGCATCCGTCATGATCCCGAAAGAAGTAGGTAGGAGTATATAAGCAAGAGACAGCAAGAGAGACAGAGCAGGAGGAGGGGCAGGGACCCGAGAATCGTGGTTTCATAGTTGGATCCTATCGAATTTTGAGTGGCCTATTCTTGTGTAGTTGAGGCATACAGATTTTGGTACATGCTCGACAGCGTTCAGCCCTCTCTTAGTTGTACCTCCTTGTTTTCGGAATCAATCAGGGCGGCCAAACCTACAACCAGACTCCTAGCACTTCAACACCTGAACGCCTAAATCCCAACATGCCAGCTTGCCGCCACAACGAAGAGAGCAGAACAAGTACTTCAAAAATACAATTAACTTCCTGAAGTAGGTAGTAGAGCGACACTCAAAGCTAACCCATACGTAGCCAATAGTGATAGATTCATGCTCAATTACAACCATCAGAACTGGCACCATGAGCTGATTGTCGGAATCCACAAAGCCAAGCTCGTTCATGAATTACGAGACAAAACAAACCGGAAAAAGAAAAGGGAAGAAAGACGTTGGAAAACCTTGGAACAGGTTCTTTCGTGGTTGTGATTTTGACACTTTGGTGGTTCACTCAGGTTGAAGTTGGGAGTTTGAGATATGTAGTGTGTAAGTAGGTAGGTGCCTTGCGGTAGCGGTAGCGGTAGACCGAAGCTGTAGTCCTCCCTTTCTTTCTTTCCTTCTTTCGGTAGCTCAAGGTTGGACTAGATGAGTAAGAAGATTATGCATAGATCACTTTCCCAAAAGCGAGTTTGACAGGGCAAAAGGAAACGAAAGCTTCTGGAAGCCAGTTTCGGAATGAAGGTCCGGGCCCAGTGATGGAGAATGGTAGCTCACTTGTACCTCCTGCACAGATTGCCGGCTCTTCCTGTCACTTTGAGATGATATCCATGAATATGGCCAAGAGAAAGCTTCACCAAAGACACACCCGACTATCCTAAACTTCTTCTGTCGAAGACTCATCGATCCTCGCCACTTCCGCTTTCGAGCTTCTTACTGCCATCTCCCTTCTTCCCATCCCCGTTCTGTTTTCCGTTCTGCTTTTCCTTCCCGTTCCTATTTCTCAACCACCTCCTCCTAATCCTTTCCGCACCATCAACCTGTTCCGGCCAAAGTATCCTCCTCAACCAAACCGCCCTGATCATCCTCCCAAAAACATACATCCAAGCCAGGACCAACAAGCCGGCCAGCACAGTGCCAAATATCCTCAATGCCCTCGAGTGCAGCGCATTCGCAATAGCGAACGTAGCTGTTACAAGCGCTGTATTAGGGAAGATAAAGGAAAACCAAGTCATATCGAAATGAATGATGTGCTTCTGTCGGGGGTCGGGTTTTACGATTTGCCAGTGTGCTCCGACGCTGACGAGGAAGAACCACAAGCATAGACCCCAGAGCCAGAGGCCGACGAGGAGAGAGATGAGCTCGATGATGAATTCGGCGTTGTCGTTGCCGAAGTGGTCGTTGGGCATTATTTTTGACATGCCGCTGTTACCGAGCAGAACTAGACCGGCGACCGTGAATCCGGAGGGACCTACGGAAACAAACATTCCAGGTCGTGTGGTTTCTCGAGGTAGCTTTTGCGTCATAAGACGGTAGATGAAGGCTGAGTAAATCATCAAGCTAACGAGAAAGCCTGTCCCCTGTAAACAGACTGCTCCGAACGCTATAGCGATTGAGTTTATCCGTGATGCAGCAGCGGCGTCAGGGAGGGCTGTGATGAGGTTCGCTGCGAAGGGAGCAACGAGGAGGAGGGGGTAGGCGGGAAAAATCCAGACGGGTGTCATTTGGTTGATGGGGAAGGATCTGGTAAAATGTTAGAGGGGAATGTTGTGATGCGTGAGAAAGAGGTGGACCTACTGGGTTGACCATATTATTAGATAGATTCCGGCGCTTGCAATTACGCTTAGGGACACGTAGGCCCAAAAGCATACTTGCATGACTGTTTGGAACCAGACGCCGGTATGTGGAATGCCGTACTGGCAGAGGTTGATCAAGATAGTCCCAAGTCTATAGATAATGAGAATTTATGTGGCAAGGATATCAACGTTCGGACTCACGAGACAACCTGGACCAGTCAGCTAAACTTCAAGAGAGCTATGCTGTGTAGCTTACAGATGCAGGTACAAACAGAGACTCGGAAGGACTAGTGAAAGAGCCTTTAAACGAGCCGGGGCGGAACTTGAATCGAAGGGAAATCAAAACACAATTCATCAGGAATAGAACAATGTTTGACAGGAATAGTATCACGCCAACGATACGCAACCATTCTGACTCGTATGGTACTAGAGAATATCAGAATTTGTTTCTCAAGTACAATTAGAGGAATCTTACTTGAATCGAGCACATTTGCAATTCCACCTTGTCAGACCAAAACATTAGCAACATATCTGGCAGGAGCTCTGAGAAGCAAGTCCCAACTATCGGGCCATTGCAAACTCGATCCTAGGTTCTACTCACCAGAAGCCATATTCATAGTGAACCAGGTCCAAGTATAGCAAGCAATCCTATCTCGTAGCCCGACCTTTCCCATCCCCCCTGAGCCAGGTTTTTTGCCATTGACTGTTTCTTCTTCATCAGTTCCATTGCTCGTCTGCGGACTCGGTTTTGCTCCTGAACTAAGCTCGTCACCATCTGCCGATTCGTCCATCCCATTATATGCAACTCGTCTCCTGCCCTCCCTCTCCCTATTAAAATGACGCAGAACCAAAGATCCATCGTCCAACGACCGCAACCCTCGGGCTTCCAAGCTCTTCGCGTCTTCCAGTGATCTCGGGGTTCGGTAGCCATTCTCGGGAACATCCTCGTTCAACCGTCGTGGTAGAGGTGTCGAAGTTGACATTTGGCAAAAATGCCCTCTTCGGGAGCAGTGACGAAGATCTTCGAAATAGCGTAGAGACCTAGGATAAGGAAGGTATCCAAAGTCGTGAGGGCGTAGCTGAAGTTGACGAGAGTCGTGATGAAGATAAGGAGGTTAAGGACAAGGGATCCCAAGTTACTTAACGCCATGATGAAAACCTTGAACGCAAAAGGCAAAATCGTCACTGGCGGGTCTCAAATAGGGGAGACGACAGGAGGCTTGAAGATTCTCCTGGCTGGGGGTGGTGGTGGAGGTGGTGGTGGTGTAGTGTAGTGTAGTAAGGCTACAGTGAACTTGTGCGGGCTTTGTTATTTACGGATGTCGGCATGTAACGGGACGTTTTGACTGGGGCAACAGTTCGTCATTGCAGAGAGAGATGGGATGGGATGGGATGGATGGAATCAATACATCAATCAATCCATCAATTGCTGGACAAGGATGACCAATCAACGGTCATGGAGTTGGGCAGCACGACGGTGAGGAGCGGCAGAATGAGTCGTGCCAGCTTCATTGGGCTTGAGCGCAATGCCAAGACTGGGCTTGGCCTGGCCTGGCCTGGCGAGCCGTATCTTCCTGTCCATCTTTTTGGACCTCATCAACAACGTCCGATTCCATCCTCAAGACTCCCAAGTCATCCTCGTCCAGCCTGTTCCATTGGGAATCATCGTTATCACATTTCAATCAAGGCTGAATGCACTGCTATACTGACTAACAATACCTCAACTTACCCTCCTGCAGCAGTTGCATTATCTCCATTCGATAATCGTCCTCAACGCTATTCAGCCGTCTGCAGATGGCGTTACACGACAGCGAGGCTAGCGGAAACAGTTCTTGAGACATGATGCTGCCATGACTTCAAGAACTCTGGAATTGGGTAGCTTCAACTTGGTACACTCTGCCGAGTCTTTGAAGCTCATTGTCACAGCTTCTGCACACTTCCAAGGCCCCAAGTCTATCACTAACCTTGATGAAGATGCCTTTGCCCAAGCTTTGGAATCGAGAAAGCTCTGGGTAACACGAGGACGAGGCTGTCGAATTGATGTCGAGGTCCTGCAAGACGGTAAGCCATTGGCTCGGACGAGCAGCAGAAAGCTAGAAGTCTTGGGCTGCCAGATACGAGACGCCCAGGTAATACTTCGACCACTCAACTGATGCTCTACTGAACGTTGAAAGGCATGGAACCAGCTCATTCTCTCCCCATCGCTTAAATTGCCCCCTGAAGACCCTAGCGATCTCTCGTCGCACTTTTCAGTATACATCAAGAACAGCATTAAGCCACCGCAAAATTCAGACGGACTCGCAGCATGGATTGGAGATATCGATGTAACACCTCCACCAGCGGTCCTGTGTCTGGAGCTGGAAAAGATACAGATGCAATTCGACTTCAGACCCATACATCCGCCGTTTATTGTAGAAGTTATAGAGGAAATTGATATCACGGAAGAGACCCCTACAGAGTTCGAAGCATTTGATGATATGCTACTTGAATCCCCGTTGCGTTCTCCGCACCTTTCTTCGGCAGATACAAAACTTTCTGCCAAGGCAGAGGCGCAATCACTGGAAAAGGCAGTCGAGGGACTTAAAGGCTTAGCGAAGCAGGTTGAGGGACTGTTCGGGACCCTACGCTCTTCAACGTTTGAAATGCATAGCCCGTCTAGGCTTGCATCACGAGCTCGGAAAACCGAATGTAAGCCTGAGAATGATGCTATTTCTGCAGATATACCAGCACCTGGTATGTCGACTGATGGTGACCCAAAGAAGAAAGCAACGATTTTCGAACACGCTGTCGGTGTTTTGGATTCCTGGTTCTGCGCACATGGAAACAATCTGTATCCGACGATGGAAGAAAAGACTGAGTTAATGGTCGAGACGGGACTTAGCAGAGGTAAGTCTAACTCCCTGTAGTATAACCCACGCAGTGACCAATCCTGCTTGCTATACTGATGCTTGAGATAGCACAGTTGAATGCTCTGCTTTATAGGCGTCGGCAGAAATTCAGAAAAGGCTTGCTTAACGAGAACAGAGCAGATAGCAAGGAAGAAAACCAGGACGGAATGATGTTAGACGATTCAGTTACGGAGATAGAGCTTCCTCCTGTAGCATGGTATGAAGATGAAATGATGCTATGTTACGGTTCTGACAGTGATCGGTTCATTGAAGAACTGGGCGGGGATGATTCCATTTCTTCACAGTCATTAAACCTCACCTCGACAATATTTCACTCACAATCATCAATACCATCGACTATTTCGTCGAAGTACTCAACAGTCGCAGAGAGCCAGTCCTTTTTGAAAGAGTCTCTCAGTCGGCAGTCACTCCTCCTGGACTATCCAGAGTCAATGTTGCTCGCCGATACAGCTTTCCGTACACTGATGGGTGCAGCTGTTTCTCGGTCATATGCCAAACGACAGGACATTGCTTTCAAGAGGCTCCCACAGCTTTGTATGTCAACCTTGATCCCGAGCATGTTCTGTCCTGGCTTCAAGAACGTAAGGACAAGTCATTATTTTCCTTAGCCCGCATATCTCTAATGCCCTGTGTCTAGTTAATGGCAGTTAACTCGCGGTTCCTGGCTATAATCTCACATGCTGTTTCAGTTTCAATGCCGCGAAATGTACAGACGCCTAGTTTGCGGCGTAAACTTCAGCAAATCTCGAACATGGAGCTTTCTCCACTTCTCACTACGAATTCAGGTACAGGCCAGCCTGGAACGCGAGAGAGGATATCTTCAGTGGTACAATCCTGTCTGTGGGAGATGATGCAGAGAAAGCTGTTCGATCGATCAGCTGGAAGGAGACTCTGGCGCCCGGAAGTTACAGGAGGAGCAAATTCCGATGAAGAGTTTGAGGATATGCTGGAGATATTCGACGACAACGAATTGGACACTGAGTTCGAATCTAGGAGAGAAAACTTAGATAGTGAGGAGATGTTGTTCTGGGACGACGAAGACGAGAAATTGCTGCTCGACAACGACGAGGATTCCTACGATGTTGACTGGGAACAGCATGCCATTGAAGAAGTCACCGATGAAATGCTTCTAGGCGACGAGTGGTCATGCAATCGCCATCACGACGAAGGGTCGATGTTGCTGGATAGAAGTGACACCGACTTGTCGGTGCATTCAGAAGGAAAGAGCAGCATGATGTTATCGGTCGAAAATGAAGAACCGATGTTGATTTAACCAAGTCACCGAGACCGCATGTCATTATGAGATGAGCAGGTGGACCACGGATCAGATGAAAAGCTTAAACTGGGTAGGCCACGCATTTACTTCACGATCCCTCCGCCAGTATCGAGTGACACGAGAATTCTTTTCCAAAAACATTTTTTTCTTGGATGTTCTTCTCTCGAGATTAAATTCTCTCCTTTTGCAGGCCATGTTGCTCATCCGCCTCGTTCTTTAACTAACCATTCACGATGCCGCGTTGCAGCCTTCCATACGATTTACAGACAGATCAACGTATCTCGCAATCACCTCCCTCACCAAGGCTGTCCAAATTCATCTCCTGCGAAGCAATTTGCAAACTATTATTTCATTCGCCTAGTAAAATCATCAAATAATCATATGATTTTGACTTTAAGTTCAGCAAATATGCTGTAATCTTTTCTCGAATTTTGTATCGAGTCGGCGCTCTTAAAGTTATACCTGTCTACCATGGTAGCTTCCGCAAGCTCTGCCTTCGCCGACGAAAGATTGGATTTGTCTCATATACACGATTTTCTTGCCAAGACAGCCGAGTTGTATGCTTCATCAACTAGTACCACGGCAAATTGGCGGTCTGGTGGCTAAAACGCCAGCTTTTCATCAATTTTCATCTACCCCGCATTGTGCAATCTCTATCTTCTGCATCTCGCCTGCCTTGGTTCTTAATACCAGCCTTCTCCTCTATACTCGTGATTCCTTGGCCTCCTCCATACCTTCCTTTCCCGTTCACGCGGCTCTGGGCACGCACTTGGCGGAAGGACGAGATAAGCAGGTGCGGTCGATCACGAGACGCTTGGCACTATACCGCTTCCTTTCTGATTCGATCATTAGGGTGACCTATAAGGTAGTGTCCGTTTGCCGAGTCGGTGTAGCTTTGATACTGCCGAATAAGACTTGGTTTGTGTTTAGTAAATTGCTTGGAGATGCTTGGATATTAGTTTATGCGGGCAGATGTGGGCCTTTTTAAGCTTATTATGGTTCGATGTGGATGGTGGTTGTCGAGATAAGTGTGAAATTATAGCAAGCCACTTCCCTTGTCTCCTTCCTCGAAGTATCTAGTGCGAGGCTGGACGATGGATGACTTCGGTTCAGCCTCGAGATGTAGGTGGCAAGCTGCCGATAGGACTTCAAGCTCGCCATAGAGTGAGGTAATATCGATATCTCCTACCCCGCTGGAGCTATAAAACCTCTAGTTTCCCAATATTATCCTCTCCTTTCGAGCTCCTCAGTCCTTGCTTGACGCGTGATTCTCACTTCTCGGTTTGTATTCACTTGGATATCCTCATCCCATTCTTTTCGGATATACTTATCTCGGAATGAAGTTCCAACTCCTCGCTGCCTCCTTGGCTGCTGTCTCCTCAGTTGTTTCTGCTGAGGAATTTCTCGAGCCAAGAGCGTTGCCTCCAGTTCAATCCGTACATCTAACCTCCCTTCCCTATCATTCAGTCACTGACCTTCCCTAGAACCAACTCCGTCGTGCACTCCTCCGCTCAGAACTCCTCGCAAAAGCAAAGACCCTTGAAGGATTCGCCTACTCCACCCCACAACGGAACCGACAGATTTTCACTCCAGGTCACAAAGCCACCTACGAGTGGTTGTACGAGTCGATCAAAAAACTCAGCGATTATTACACTGTTGAATATCATGAGTTCTTAACCCAGAGTGCTACTGCGAGTTTGACTGTTGATGGAAAGAACGTGGTTGCTGAGCCTTTGACATTCACACCGAATGGACAGCCAACTGGAGCGATTGTTGCGGTGCCAAATTTGGGTTGTGATGCTGTATGTCCTACTCTACGTTCGCCACTTCTGAAAGAAGTTCTGAAAGAAGGATGTATGAGAAAAAAGCATTGTACTGACCATTAATACAGGCCGACTATGCTGGTGTGGATTTAACAGGCAAAGTTGCCCTCATCTCCCGCGGAACCTGCAACTTCGCAGTCAAAACCCTCTTCGCCTCCTCCGCCGGCGCCACCGCTGCAATAATTTATAACAATGCCGAATCGGCACTCGGCGGAACCCTTGGAGCCGCAGACCCCAAGTATGTCCCAACAATCATGATCTCCCGCACTGAAGGCCTCGCTCTCGTCGCTTCCACCACCCCGAAGACCGCCGCTCTCAACGTCCTAGTTACTGAACTCCCAACATACAACGTAATTGCCCAGACCAAGGGTGGCGATCAAAACAACGTCCTCCTCGCAGGCGCACATTCCGACTCCGTCAAAGCCGGTCCAGGAATCAACGACAACGGATCCGGTTCCATCGCCCTCCTTGAGATTGCACAACAACTCACTAAATTCAGCACCAAGAACGCTATCCGATTCGGCTGGTGGTCCGCTGAAGAAGTCGGACTCGTTGGATCCACTAAATACGTTGCATCTCTCTCGGCTGAGGAACTCGAGAAGATCACTCTTTACCTCAACTTCGATATGCTGGCTTCCCCTAACTATGTACTCGCCATCTACGATGGCGATGGCAGTGCATTCAATATCTCTGGCCCTCCTGGTTCTGCTGCCGCTGAGAAGTTGTTCGAGGATTACTTCACCCAGGATGCTGGACTCAACCACGTCCCAACAGCATTTAACTCCCGCTCCGACTACGCCGCTTTTGCAGCCGCTGGTGTCCCAGTTGGTGGCTTATTCACTGGTGCTGAAGTCCTCAAGACCCCCGCTGAAGCTCAACTCTTCGGTGGCCAAGCTGGTGTCGCTTATGATGTCAACTACCACGCTGCAGGCGACAATGTTGCCAACTGCAACTTGGGTGCTTGGATCCAGAACACCAAGGCGATCGCTCATGCCGTCGCTACGTATGGAGAATCTTTCGAGAGCTTGGGGCTGGGCAAGAGAGATGAAAGGGTTTCTAAGAGGAGTGGTTGGAAGCAGGAGATTCCTAGGGAGGAGGATCATAGCAGTCATCATGTCGGTGGCGGATGTAGCCACAGTGTGGAGTTGATGTAGATCGAGCTTGAGAATGAAGTGGGCTGGGTTAGGCTGTAGTAATTTGTATTATACCAATAGTGTGTGGTAGATGAGAATACGAAGTTTATGATAATGAGAAAGGCGTTCAATGTCTGAGTTCAAGTTCTATTCTGGCGATATTGTCATTGTGTTTTTTGATATCTTCTTCTAGGCTTTGGCCTCAAGATTCCTTAAACGACATGACAAGATAGGAGACACAATCTTTCATTTTATTGAATGATGTATGTGACCGCAGATAGGCAAACTAATCATGATCTGCTGCTGCTACTCGGTATCTCCTGAAGAATCTTAAACTCCACCTTCAATCCCCTAACCCCTACTCAAGAAGTCGAAAGCCAAATTTCTGACATCTCAACAATCAAGACCGTGCAAATTCCATCTCTAGTGAAGCGGATTATAGATATATATTACAGGAATATCAATTCGGCCTATTGAAGAATTTGATCATCACACGATATTGACTTCAACTCCCAAAAAAATGTTTACATATCTCCTATCGAAAAAAAATCTTCCCGAGTCGCGCGCGACCTTTGGCATCGACTCGGGATTTTACAAGTCATACTTGGAATTTTTTGGATCCTTGTCCCCATCATTTTACTATAGAAAAGGGGGAAAAGGCCTACTCAAACGAGGGTAATGAGTTAAAGAGTTGAGATCACGTTTCGTGTTGATTTTCTTTTTGGAACGAAGGAGGGGTCATTTCGAGATTTAGGAAGGCGCTTGGATTGAATTGATTATTTTCTTGGGAGGTTCGATAAGAGGTGATGTTTAATCATAGAATCAATTTTGTGTCTATGCGGAATTTTCAGAGCGCGGGGGACGGGGGGGGAGGACGAGGGCGTTAGTGAGTAACTGACTGACTGGGGGTGGATGGTAGATGGTCGATGGTGGACCTTAAGTTTAAGGGAGGAGATAGTAAGGCGGGGAAGTCATAATCGTTCATGAGAGTCGTGGTTGATTGTTAGGATCAGCTGATTTTTTTTTGTTTTTTTTCAGGGGCTGTGGTGATGATGGTAGTGTGGTGGTTCTGTGGTGTTGTTGCTGATGTTGCGAGAGGGTGGAGGAATATCGTGGCCTCAAGACGAGGGAGATATTAGCCAGAATACAATTAAGGATGCGCAAATTCCGCAGAAAACTTGATTGACTTACGTCAGGTACAAAAATAGTATTGTGATACGAAAGGGAACGTTATGGTGGCCGAGGAGTAAGACGAAGAGAGATTTTCCAAATCCTCAAATTCGTAGGTGGAAAGAACCTAAACCAGCTTAGCCTGATAGAAAGAAAGTATCTTGAGATTTATCTTGAGCCTTTTTCATTAATCAGAGGTTGAATTATTCGGAAGTGTTTTTCTTGTTTTGTCAAAGCTTAATATGTAGTTATTGATCTCGAAGCCAAGCGAAACGTGAACGGGAATTTGGAACTATCTTAAAGAATAAAGCAGAAGAACCGAGTAAGAAGGATAGGATGTGAATAATCCTGAATCAAATTCAGTAGGCGTTATCTGGGAGTTTCTTAGTGTTATACATATAGCTATCTTGCAATCAACCTATATTGAGATTTAATGGTATTCATAAACACTTGTTACTGGATGCTCGCTTAAATTTAGATCTGTTACCTCCGATTAAAGAATATCTCCCATTGGCCAATGGTTTTGGTTAATACGAATCGGAGACTCCAGTTCAGGGATAGTCTTATGTGAAATAGAAATTTCAACACTTGAGAAGTTTAGAACGATTACAATAATAAGTAAAACCTCGGGTAATAACAATATAATAGATATAGGCTAGCTTACGAGAAGGAGAATAGAATTTGGATCTTTCTTAGAGTGTAGTATGAAGGGAGTAAGTGGTATGAAGATTTGTAAGAGTGACGAAGTATAAAAAGAAAATCCTTCCGGAACTAGGATTATGAGATTTTTACTTTTAGACGTTGGAATGCCTCATATCAAATTCCTTATAGATAATAGAAGGACATTATAATTTAGGTATGCTTTACTTAATCTTATCTCTTTATTGCTATTTTTTTTAGAGATTCTTAACGATATATTATTTCACGGGTATTCTTGTAATCCTGGCCTCCTAGCGAACTACTCTTAAAGGTTCTGGTTTAGCAAGCTAAATCGCATAAAGAGCACCGATTTCCATGTTAATCTGCTTCAGGCATAGTCTACCGATTTCAGGTAACAAGCATATTTAATATTCCTACTAAATTATCTGTACGAGTAGGAAAAGACAGAAATGTAAAATTTGAGGTACTCACATCGGACCGCATCCCAGCATCATAGAATCAAGCTAGAATTCGGATGTTGATCTACGATAACAATGAGATAAGCAGATCCCTAGCTCGCTGGAATTAGCTAGGTTCATGCATCCGTCATTTTACGAGATGTCACTCAGATTTCGCTTCAGCTATTGAAATTGGTCTTGCTCGTACTCGATGGAAGGACATCTGAATGAAGCACATTAGAATATCACTCCCAACATCTCAATGATGCGAACTTGAAGCCTTTAAGCAAGGTTGATTGGATGTTATACGGCTATCAACTACCATATAAACTTCAGTCCTGAATACCTTCGTGTAACTTCATTATAGATCAGGTACTGTGATCGACACAGGGTATCGAAAGACATTCGTGTTCTTATAATCATGATCATCAGACTACCTGGAAGGAAATCTCTGGGAAAAACGGCTCAATATGTAGATGTAGATTCGATACGGCCAAGATTACGTAGTATTATTTGTACTGCTATGGTCTCACCTCAGCCTCGTTGAGCATTGAAAGCTACCTAGGAGTATCAAGACACAAATGAAAAGACGCCGTTTGTTATCAAGACAGATACAACGTCTGTTTCCATCTATTCATTCTTCTCCATATCAGCAAGTTCTTCCGTCTTGGGCCAGTAGTGCGAAAGGTCCCCAACAGGAAGCCTGGTCGTCATACGCATCTCAGCCGCGATCATTACGACCGTAACATAGTAACCCAGTAAACCTAGCACAAAGAAAATAGCTCCGCCAGCCTGCTTTCATTAACATTCTTTCCCACTAGAAATGGATAGGAAACTCATGACTTACCTTCTGCAGCTTCAGTGCCGAGTCGTATTCCCCTGTACTGACCTTCCAATACGCGCCCGCGAAGATAAAATTGCTGATGAACGCACAGAAAAAGATACTCGCAAAAACGACATTTGTTTTCAGGGTGAAGATGAACGTGGTGAACAGCCAGAATCCCCACACCATCAAATACAAAGCTATGGCAGCGTTGTATCCTTTCGAAGCAGCGCCTTCAGCAGCATCACCAGTCGCGCTGTATGAAGCCGCGATAGCCCAAGAAGGTGTTTGGAGAACTGCGAAGGAGAGCCAGTAGACGCCGAACATGCCCATTACGAGCATGGAGAAGAAATTGCCCATGATCCATTCGAAGATCAGGGCGAGTAGGAGGCAGACGGGGCCAGTGAACCAGAATATTCCGCTAAGTTTTTTTTGTTAGCTTTTCCGATTTGTAGGGGATCAGGAGGGCATATCCATTAGAGGAAGGCTTACGCGACACCAGTAAGGGTCGTGGCACCACCCCATCCCATCATTACTGCTGCATATGTTAAGGATGAGATGACGAATCTGGATGGTAGTTTAGCGTTATGGGAATCATTTGTAGAAGGGGACTATTACCCCATGAGACCCAGTGGAGTTGGATTGGCGAAGCGCGTTCTGAAGTCGCCGGTGCTTCGTGTCTTGGGCGTGAGGTAGAGCTAGATCTTGTCAGTCAGAGTCTCCTTTCCCTTCATCTCTCTTTGCAAGGACTTAGGTCACTGTACCTTTTCAAACAACTCTGGAGAGATCGTCATCCCTCCTGACGTTTGGACACGAGATATGTTGATACCTGAAGATGGACTTTCTAGATCGTGTTCACGAGTATGGTTAACCTCATCATTTTTATTCGTCGTTCCCTTTGATGACATTTTGACAAAATTATCATCCGATAAATAGCTCCTGAGATAAGAAGCTGAAGTTTGTGGTTCTGTTTTCCGATCTGCCAGACAGATTGTCCTTGTTCAACAAAGAGTCCTTCACGAGGAAAGATACCTTCATATATTACCCGGTTTCCTTGGATTCGTTCAAGTTCACGGAAGCCGGAACGTCCTTCAATAACATGGCAATGTAAATAGCTTTCCGTTGCGGGGTGTCTATACCCAGTCACTCCCCGCAAATGAGTCTTGGTATGTTTACGCCCCGAAACCATACAGGCCACTCATCCAATCACAGCGCAAACATGTAAGGACGAAGCCGTCCGAACTCTGAATTCCGGGGAAGCGATTTGCGAAACCCAATAGAGGTCATCCTTCGTAACGACGTTGTAAGCACAGCCTTTTGATGTTTTCCTGCATGCGCAAATGCGATCTCGATCGCAAAGTCTGCCTAGCTGCTGTGGAACACTCACATTGAAGTCAGATGGTCAAAAATGAGGACAACTACGTCCTTAAACGTCAGCTATATTGATTCGAAGTTGCCTGTATTTCTCCGTGCCCTTGATGTAGCAGAACGGCTTCCACATCACGGTTGGCCGAACAAAAAGGTCGGCTTGTGAGCCGTCCCGCCCCACGACTTTCCGGCAGACAAAATGCGATGCTGACTGCGTTTACGTAGCTGAGGTGCATAGAGGCGTAGTCGTAAACTCAGATATTGGATTTTGGGTTTCGGGTGTTACGGAGACGACACCCAGGAAGGGCAGCCTGAATGTTAATGGGAAGATTAAGCGAGGTTCTAGTGTGTGTTCTAATTTGTACGACAGACCATGAAATAGGATAGTTTACTTTAGTGATTAATGTGGACAGTGACGGGTTTAATTGTTCTTGCGTGTGCGTGAGTCCTTGAACCGAATTTCTAATTGCTACATTAGATACGGGCGAACGTCTCGTGGCCTGTCGCTAAACTGGCCACGGCAAGGCGAGATAAATCCATCTTCAAGAAGCTAGAGATTCCACTGTTACATGATTAGCTACGCTGCCCTAATTTAATGCCCCAAATCATTCCCTTTTTATTCGAATTGAAATCTATCAACATGAGACTTTGCATGACTTAGCTGACAGAATATGCTACCCACGGATCAATGAAAGCTGGTTGTGTAGCCTGCCAGTGTTTGATCACTACGAAAGCCATTCACTTCATTCACATCATTATTTGCCTGACATCATTCAAGCCAGAGCTTTAGAAGTCCGATGTCGACCACCATACAACAGACATGGCCTAAAAGATCAAACTGAGCGCAAAAAACAAATATCAACATAGGCTCTTCGAAGGGTCTTTCAACGAGAATGTTTTTGATTTGACTTCCTATGGAATCATTTACTTTGCATCGCTCCCATACTGAAAATCGGGGATATTCCCTAGCGACTAAGAAGTCTTCAATACCGACACTCATCATCGTATACTGAGGTTTCTCCGTCTTTGACGATTCGCTCCCATCCACTTCATCATTATTCCTACTGAAAACGCAACTCAGATCACAAGCATCCAGAACTTCGCGAGGTATTGACTATCAGCACCTACCTATAATCCAAGAAAGAATCAAGCAATATAGGAGAGTTGTCACAGCCTTTGCATGGATTGGAGGCTTAACCGCAAGGTTGACCTGGGTGACCGCAGCGAGGTTCTGCCTCTGGGATGGCATCACGCAAAGCCAAACGATGGCCTGAATTTCCGCGTCGTGGCTCTGGCTCGGCAATAGTGAGGTGATCGGTTGATGAAGGGACATAGCAAGTGGCGCCTTCGATGAAACATTTGCAACCTTCTCCGCAGTGATCGTCGCTGCTGCAGACTTGAAGGGTCATGTTAGACTATTACGTGGTCATGAGGACGAAACACGTACCGCCGCCGCACAGTGCCCATTCTAGGGTGATACGATGATGAGATGATTGAACGACTGATGCTTCCTTGTGTGCAGTTGGAATGTAGCAGGTCTTTGATATCGGGAAGCATTTGCAGCCAGCGTCACAATCATTGTCGGTGCTGCAATCTTCGCTGTCTCCGGCTGTGTATAAATTTAGATCGCGTGGGTAGTTTTATATATAAGAAGGACTTACATCCACAGGCCGCGAAGTGAAGGGTTGTACGGAAGTTGGCTGATTGCTTGCGGGGTGCAGCAGTCGCAAGAGCTAGGAAGAGAGCGAGAAGTGCTGTGGATGCTTTCATTTTGCTAAGGTCCAGTTTCTGTGAGATTTGAGATTATAGTGGGATCAGAGTTCAAGAAATCTGGTTGGAATGCAGAGGTTAGGGGAGTATAGAGGCTGGCTAAACGACGTGCTATATAGTAGTGGAGAGGATCGATACACAGAGCTAACACTTATGTTGACTACTTGTAGTGACATGAGATCGGCGCAATTTACCACTCGGCGCTATAGAAAGCTATTGAGTACATTCTGATACGGGTGAACAATAGTACAAGCTCACAGAATCCCTTGCACATGTGATCAGCTGCACCCAAAACAATCAAATCGATTGTACAAAGACAAAGATGGCATGATGTTCGTCAGTTTGGGCTGCACCGGACTTGACGACGCCAGCCCCTTGATGTTTACTTTGATATCTTCACCGGACAAAAGTTCAAGGTGTCTCTATATCTTTTCATTCGACCTATTCATATAATAGATCTCGTTCTGAGCATCTGAATTATGCTAATTTCATTCTGATAGTTGAGAGCGTATGAGATAAGGTCGTTACAGAACCACCAGATAGATCTGTTACACGGAACTGAGACTGGAGTCACGTTCATTAATCCGTGCTGCACAAACTATATTGACTCATCAGAGGGGCAACTTGCAACGGCTTTGCTGCTGTGATGCTGTCACACAAAATCCCCGTTCCAAGACTGTGGTCCTTCGAATATAGTTCGAGAAGTCCCTTCTTGATCACCAGCTCTGGTCTCATGCCCTTGATAAAGGAGATGCTGTCTCGGGTCTGCTCCAAATGCACACTCCCGTATCCAAGTAAGTCCGCAAATGTGCCCGGCTTGACATCCTTTCCTTCTTTCTCCTCATCCCAAAGGACGTCAAGCGCCTGAGTCTTTGTCAAATTTTTCCTATGCGTGATTTTTTTGAAAAGTTGATCTCGTGAGTAGCCTCTAAGCATTCCTGTACGCCAACTTGTACCCCTTCGTCTCCTCACCGCCATCTCCAATAACCTTCATTGCAAGAGCAGTTTCAGGAAGTCCGCTCACCGAAGGGTTGGTCAATCTCAGAGCGTTGTTCAGAGATCCGAAGACAGTGTCGAGGACGTGAACGGTCCACGATAGGCCACAGAGATGGAGCCACTTGAATATTGGGCGCTGAAACCAGAAGGGCATGGGTTGCACTCCCGAATTCCAGAATTTCCAGATGCTCTTCTCCGAGCAAGAGGTGACGGGTAAATATTTCGAGAAGAAAACAATCTCAAAGTCTGAGCGGACGTCTGGACTGGCTTCTGTAGTCGATATACCGAACGTCCTTGCGGAACTCTCCGGGCACAATGAACTTAGGAGATAGTTTAAATTCTTGGGATGAATGAGTCATCAGAAGAGAACAGACAATAGTATAGAACGCTGCGTGTAGATATATTCCAACCCATAATGCATAAAAGCATCAAAAACACGTCGTTCATTTCCCGCATGCCGAATCTACTTGATCTCACAATTGTTCCACTTCTGCACTTCTCCTGCGAGCGACCGTTTGAAAGGGTATCAAATGGTGGCATTGCAACGTAGAGCTGGATGGATCCGTATGTTTGCCTTCGCGCTGCGGCCTGACCATGAGGGCATCTGCGATGTTGCCAAATTATGAATTTTGATGATCGAATTTTCAGCGGAACTTCCCTTCTTGTGTTGCCTGACCCTTACGACACTTCATGATTGTCTATGTCCAGATCCCAGCATCACGGAAACATAAATTACTACCTTAGTCATGTAGAATGTGGACTTTCAGCGTATCTTTGTTTTCGGTGCTCCATATTAAGCCTGTAAATCTGAAGATGTATGTCAGTATTTGAACGGATACTGGAATAGTTTCCATACCGGTTGGCTCAAGATCCTTGTCCTCGTTCCAGGCAGTTTTCAGGCGACTATGTCTGAAGACATCGATGTAAATACTCTCCGGGAAGACAACATGTTCGCTCTTCTGTCTCTCCAACATACAAGTGGAGCTGACTGATAATTGGGAGGACCCTTCCACGACGATTGTCATGCATTAAAGAGACCACAAAGCAACTCTTTCGTCTTATACTATGTCGAAACAAAACTCGGCCCTTCTGTGTTTCTCATTGGCACGGTTCTGTTGGATGAAGTATTGGATAGTGTCCCAACAGTAGTCAAGATCACTCAATGCAGTAGTTTCTGCTTCCCGGTTGCTTCCTTGTAGCGGGACGACTTTCAGTTCATGAATGGCCTTATCCAGATGTACATTGCCTGTCAATCTGAGGACATGTGGTTCAAGCCAAGGAAAAATCTGATCGCCAGATTTGGTCAAATCAAGAGGTACAATCTTTTTGCCCTGTCCTCCAAACGAAAGCTGAATTACTACCGTATTCTCTCGAGATAAGCTTCCTATCTGGGTCGATGTTGCTGGGTTTGAACTGGATGTCGAAGGAGGAGGCACCGTCGAGGATGCATCGTGGTATGGTCGTGATTCAGCAACCGAGGTGGCCGTTCTCACAGATGATAGAGGACGCTGATATGCTGTCTGACCGGAATCACTTTGTGGGGGGTGTCCGCTGGTATCATGCGGATGATCTTGTCTCGTGTGTATAGAATTGGTTGAAAATGGATGGCCATATTCTGCCTGCGCCGCAGCAGGAGGAGTGGGCACCGGGGGCTGTTGTGTCCAGCTATCCATTCGATCAAGCGCAATATGGTACGGTGAGTCGGATGGGCCTACGACATTGTAAGTGACTGGGAGCTAGATAGCGCGGTGAACGGGTTTAATCATAGGTTAAAATTGATTAGAATCGGGCAGACCCGATTCAGGTTTTCCGAAGGGAAGTGATTGACTGTACAATTATAGCTAGCACGAACCTTCCATTCTTGCACCCCGAGATCTCTGCATACTGTTCCCAAGCAGTACGTCCGCAAACTGAATGTGTTCCGGACGGACGATGTAGAAGTAAGAGCTATCGGTTATAGTGTCGTCCTGTCTTTTCCAGGTAAGCCGGATTCTTTCATTAACTTCAATCCCTTTGCCTCCAAACTCTATTGTATACGGACTGCTGATCGATTCACGAGTAACTCCAGAAAACCTCTGCAGCTTATCTATACCGATCAAGTACTCGGCACACCCGCTTGAGCTTGCTAGTAATGGAGACTCTCCTCCTGAATGAAGTACCATTATGCGGTCTATGCTCTGTTGCCGATGTGATCGGGCTGGTCCGCTTGCACTTGAACTTAATGATGGTGACAGTGGCAAATTTGATCCACCATGTATGGTATTGTAGGCACGAGGTGTCGTTGGAACTTGATTCGAAGGCGACAACGCTTTCAATGTTTCCCACTCATGTCTCTCGACCAAGGCCTGGATTTGAGTCCTGGACTGGCCTACAAACATAGTAAAATGAATTTCTGCTCGGTTTTTAACCACAGTAGTGATGTCTTCGTTCAAGTTTTTCTCACACAGTAACATTGCAGCGGCCAACGGAAACACTTGAACCAGGAACATTGCGTTGCTAAAGGCCGCAGGATCCATTATCACGCTCAATTATGATCCGAAGAGTGGGTCACTTGAGAGGTTGGTACCTCGATGCGGGTTGCTGCGCTGCGCGCTGTACGGAGCACAGCAGCGGGGATACGGCTACAGCTGATTAATGTTAGCTGCGGCGACTGGTGCGACTACGCATTCCTCATACTCACGCGGCAAAGGATGAATCAGATATTTAGTGCAAGGTCTCTGAGTTTCTTAAGTCGCTCTCGTGTTGAGCTGTCAGTTCTACCCAACATCATCGTGATGAGGAAAACCTCTGCCGAGTAGGGTACGACTCGCGGGGCTTATTGGATCTGGATTGCATGTAGGCAACAGGTGGCTGCCAATAGCGAGCTGGGTTCAACGGAATCCCTGCTAAGACTTTCACCATAGCGTTGTTTCATACCTTTCCTCTCATTGATATGTCTCTCGGTCTTATAAAGTGGTGAAATAGTCAAGTCCTCTCTATGAATCCTAAGAAACGCCTTTTCGGGGACTCTCAAGGCCTTCACGACGGTTTTACGATCATTTGTTTTGGTATGCTCGACTATCTCGCTTACAGGGCGGAGAACAAAGGTAATGGAGAGCACTTCGCTATTGTGCAAGTCTTTTGCTCTTCTAGATTTCTACGTCGTGTATATTTTCGGCTGGTATAACAATTTATACGCCCACTCATCTATGGAACCACCGGCATGCAATTCCCTCAGTTTGACTACTAAGCTTGGAAATGACCAATCCCGCCTAGCATGAAAGAGCACCATGCATGTCACCGCTCAGAATGTCGGTTTGCCATCCGTTCTTGATGGTCAAGAAGACATTTGAATGTGGCGAAGTCCGTAGGGTACGCGAACTGAGCTGCAAATCCAGAGGCCCTGTTATTCTCAATCCTGACACGCATATCCTCCCACAGATCTTTCCCGATCGGGCCCAAAAGCTGAATCGCCGTGTCTTTCGCAGTATTTCCAGCTATGATGCGATCGAATCCTTCGTTGTCGAATGTGATTTCATTATCAAACTCTTCCATGCCTTCCAACCCCATTGAAGCAATATCGAATTTGTTGATAGTAACCAAATTAGGGCCTTTGAAATTCATAACCGTCAGCATCTGTCTGTATTAAGGTCGTCTCGAACTCCAACAGGGAATTTACTAGACTGACCATTGGGCTGACCATCTTTGACAAGGCATGCTAGTTTCAAACCATGTGTACCTCCGGCGACTTCACCCAGTCGTCGATCGATGCGGTTCACCACCTCCACGTTTGCGATGACTGTATTTTGGACCATTTGCGTAAGTCCAACATTAGCCAGCTGCACTCTCAGGCTCAGGTTGAATTTTGTGCGACTGAAGTCAGACATTATGACGGCAAGCTTTTCCTCCTCCTTTGTGCCGTGTATGAAATGATGAGCAATTTGTCGCATATGCCCTTTGGATCCTGGGTTCAAGTCTCTGAGATATTGAACAAGCATCCTCGTAACACCCTCAATGTTTTCGAGCTCCAATGCCACGAGCGCAGTCTGCAGTGCATATTCTTCACGGATGATCTCGACCATGGTTACCACGCTTTCGATTTCTTCTAAATGCCGGTGAAGGATTGCATTCAAGTTGTTGTGACGATCGTAAGCCTTCTTCGCTCTGGTTATCAGACGAAACGCCACTTCCAGTAACTGTGCAACGGAGGCCGCAACACCAATGACTTCGGCCTAGATGACAGTTAAATCAATGATCATCGAGTGAACAAATGAACGATTAGTTGTTACTCACCATTCCCAGACGCGGAGCTGGCAGCTGCCGTAGTGATGGAGTATGAAAAAGGAAGGGAAATGCTTTCAGGATCCTGTAGTGTATCTGTATGAAAAATTTCGTCCTGTCTGCATGATTGATTGCCACGATGCGGTGTCATGGGAGAAGCGGACGGCTGCCCGCGGGGCTTTACTGCAAAGGCGGTTCTAGAATGGAGGAGCAGCTGCGCATACAAGTATGGCTCAATGTATGTGAGAACATCTCGGCTAGCATAGCTGAAGAAATCACATTGAGCGTTAACAAAAGAAGCTGAGGATATACTTGGTCCAGAAAATGTGTAATAGCCGAGGACTCGATGGCTTAACACCTCACCTCCTCTTCTGGGGAATCTTCCGTAGACGGCTCGTAGTTGCCTTGTTTCAATATCCCTGCCTCGACGCCCGAGTAATACTGAAGTACCCCAAATCATCAACCAGGGCTGAGTTTATAAGCATCAGATATTCCCCGCCTTCCTGAATTCTTCCACAACCAAAGCTGAACTTCTCTCAAATCGGCGCATCGCAGTCATGGGTGTGAACACAGACCTATCTCCCCCACGACCCAAGCAATTTGCTCAAGCTCTCAGCAAGTTCACGGGCAATGTAGCTCTGCTCAGTTCGAGTATCAGTGATAACATCGCGAAGGATTACGCCGTCCAGTTCTGTGGCCCTGTTGCTTGTCAAATCAGAAACGAGCAAGTACGCCCTTTTCAGCTGCATGACACATTCTTCACCGAGTAGACCTGACATGAGAGCCGACCACTTAGATACAGCTTGAACTTCCACTATCATGCAAGTGAGCCAGCCAGCGGCGGGAGACTTCAAGGCGGAATGGTTCCAAATGCACGAGCATCCGTATCCGATACAGTCTTGCGGCCGAGAGCAGCAGAAAAAACGGTAAAGACGCCCGAGACATACCCAATCATGGTAAGTCTTCAAGTTTCGTGCAGGATATATTGCGCCAACATCAACTAGGTCTCATGTAATAGGCACGTATCGGACGTCCAGGTGTCACGCCACCATACGATCAATCTTCGCAATTCTAAGAACAACGTCTTCCCAGTAATTGCTACCGTTGAGCCCAACATTGCCGGGAATTGGATCGCCTGTCGCATTGTCAAGCGTCTTGATTTTCAGCACGAAGAGGCAGCAGAGCGCAAATGTGTCCCAGTCATCAATGGGATTCCCTTTAGGGACACGAGGATATATGTAGACCTGGCTTTTGGAGGTTCGATAAGTGGCCAATATTGCCTGCACCGATTCTATGTCGTCAATAACTGTACAGCATTTGATGTGATTTTCGGCAATGAAAGGCACGCAGATTGACTCCTGAGAAGGAAGGCGGGGGTGTGGTCAGTATCTTGGAATGGAGACACACCCACGATGGCGCATACTGTCTCAGCGAATCATATGCTATGTGAGAGGTTGAGGTACTTGTTAGTAGGGGGGTTCTGTTTACACATGATTACAAGTTACTAATAGGCTTTCTTGCCAAGTGACTAGTATTACTAAACATTAGCCTTCATGTTATACTATATCATCGTCTTCTAAGAAAAAGTGTCCTTCTCCAGATACTAGATACTCCTAGTAGTGTAGAGGTTCAAGACTACGAATTCGCTGAAACTGATACTATTGGTTCAATTCCATAAGTTTAAGTTGACCTTCTCGACCCTACGAACATTAGGGCATTAGCCATAAAATAATAATCTTTCAGAAAGCTAGCTTATTAACCATCGTTCTTATACTTCCCTTCTATACAAGAGTCATCATTACCGAATTTCCTTTATACTTAGATCTATACAGATCTAACATGAGTAATTAAATACTTGAATAACGTTGACTCCAGCTATTTTGAGGCATACAGTTTATAGTTAAGTTGATTTTCTAACCTTTGCATTTACCTCAGCTAGATATATATAGCGAGGCCTGTAAAAGGTCGAAAGGTTTGTCACATGAACCTCAGATTTGCCGGGACGGGACAGAGTAAAGAGCTAGTCCACCCATGATAACAGCTTCTCTGCAATTGGGTAACGACTCTTCTATATCGGCAACGTAATATAGGCTGCTGAAGCCAGAGCAAGCTTGACACATGCGGTGACCCGGAAATGAGATAAAGGCTGTAAAGAAGATGTAGGTGCGACTTATAATGAGAGCTATTTCGCCTTTGCCCCATCAAAAAAAAGCAGGTACGGCTTACCTTGCCCGTCGCTGCCAACTGGATCCCTCTTAGACAACAAGTACCTGTCGACTACTCCACTTCTACAAATCATTGACTCGAATATCGGAGAACTCTCAAACAAGGATATGATGGTATGGATTAGTCTTCGGATATAGAAAGCTCAACGGTATAAGATTGGCCCCCACATAGCTAACTCCTACGGCTTCCAGGAAGTCCTTCGCGCTACTATCGAGGCGGCCAATGCCTTAAATACCGCTTCGGAGCTAATACCAGCGGCGATGAGTCTGAACTCGAGTGTGAAGACAGAACTTCAGTCATATGAGATCGAGGTCGACAGATCCAAACGGCTGATTGATGTTATTCGTAGTCAAATAAGCCTACAGACATCGGGGGTGGTGGCCGGTATCAGGATGATCCAGAGTCACGGCATGCTTCTTGGAGAAGACCTTATGCGTATTAAACAGAAGGGTAACATATAGATTTCTACAAGCTCAGGTTTGAAGATGTATCCTGAGTACTAATGTTATGGTAGATGGGGCGTACCTGAAGAAGACTTTGGAAATGCTTCGCACCCAAAGAATGGCTGTCACTCAGCAGGTCAGACTCGCAACTGTCGGTCTTAGCAAATCGGATGGGACAATCAGAGTCCAAACGAGGATCGTTGAGTCAACCAATAAGGCTGTCAAGACAGCTCTGGGGAACGAAAACGGTCTTGTGTTCGCGACCTTTCTTGCCAAGCTGAAGAAGGCTCCTGACAGTAAGTCCGCATTAATGGCTCGCCAATCTCTGGCTAATTATCTGCGTCTCGCTCTAGCAACTGGCGAGATACGCTTGACGAATCGTGAATATGAAAAGTTAAAAGCGCTTCAATTCAAGACCACGCATCCGGAAATGGACATTGTCTCGACAGATGTCAAGACAAGGATCATATGCAATTGTCTCGCGAAGGATCAAGCCATCCAGATACTGGGATTCGTAGCAAGTGATCTCTGGGCCGAAATTGCTTTCGTCAAGATTGAGGGACTTATTGCCACGGACCAAGCAATACAGATCGCGCAGCCTGTGAGTATGGAAGTGTTCTTGGAAGTGCTTGATCGGCAAGAGAAACGGATCGCAATCGGCCGAGTAAAAGAGCTTAATTAGGGATCGCAGTCAATCTCCCTCGCTTCGCAGGGGAATTTTATGATGCTTGTCACTACCTAAGGGCAAAGTTCCATGTGTTGATAGATCTTGCAAAATTAGCCGAATGTACACAAGGGGGGTGGGTCAGGTGTGGGGATGGCTCGGTGTTTGGGTATTCATCCTGGAGAAAGTTTTTGTCCATTCAATTTTCAAGACTCTGTAGCAAACCTTTTGAGATAGGCGAATCGCAGCCAGCCATAATACAGTGTATATCCTGTGGACCTATTGTTGCGTTGTCAGCCAATTTGTATTGTCATTAACCTACACTAAACCATACTCTGTGAAACACATGTTGGCATCACAAGGCGAATGAACTCACAGGACTTTACTGAAGACCTCATCATAACGGAAGAAAGCAGCACCAGTCTCCAAGTCTCCACTGATTTAGAATCACTATACCGATGCCGCTTTGTCCCCGGCCATTCTCTCTGACTTTGAAATGGGATGGCAAGCACTGAATGCTACATTGGGAATGAAATAGCAGTGCAATTTTCAGGTTCATCAAGTCATCAGAAGGAACGGAAATTTTGTGGAACTTCGAACCCATGCCGTCAGCTTTCGCTTTTGTACGAGTTAAGATTCATGCAGTGTGTTGTGACTGGCATAGACGCATATATGAGATCCTGATGTAGGTAGGTACCTAGTTTTGTTGACAATCTAAGCGATGCCTCCTCTTCCGAGCCTTGGCAGAAATGAAATGCGCTAGAAATGAAGCTTCTGTAGAATCACCTTGTTGACAGGTGACGGTGTACACCGCCTTCAACAGAATTTCTCCTTATGACTTGTAGAATCCAAACCGGAAGTATTGGTTGGGGAACGGGAAACGAAAATTCACGACGCTTTATTCAGGAATTCTTTCAATTGATGTGTTTATTGGGGTCTGAGAAACGGAACATGCATTATGTTCAGGCATGTCATATATTCGTACCATAATGAACATTACGAATCCTAAAATCTAGCCTCGACCTTCTTCGCCACGTCCTGCAAAGCCCAAGCACTGCTTTTCGTCTTACTCCTGACACTTGTAGCCTGTGCCTCAGTGAATCCCTTCGCCTCAACCGCAGGGTTGTAACCCAACTTATTCCTCTTACCAACCTCGGCCGAGTCAACTCTAGTGTTTGTCTTGCCATCAGCACGCTTGTATACAGTAACCACAACAGCACCGCCCAGACCAAGATTGTGTTGCAAAGCAACTCGCGTGTCGTCGACAAGTCTGTTATTGGCCCATCCACGCAAATGCCAGACGAGCTCGGCGCACTGCGCGATACCAGAGGCACCAAGAGGGTGGCCCTTGGAGATAAGTCCGCCAGAGGGGTTGATGACGACCTTTCCACCGTATGTGATACCGCCACTGCGAACAAGCTCATGGGCTTTTCCAGGAGCGGATAGGCCGAGTGCATCAATGACGATCATCTCATTTGCAGAGAAGCAGTCATGAAGTTCGCAGACCTTGACATCATCTGGAGTGACCTTCGCTTCCTCCATAGCGACCTTAACAGCATATTTCGTCATGTCGAAACCCATAAGATCGATAGCGGATCGACTGAACAGACTTGGGGAGTCGGTAGCGAGACATTGACCAGCAATCAGGACGGCCTGCTCCTTCAGATGTGGACGTTGGTCGAGGAAATCCTGCGACACGAGAATGGCAGCGGCGCCTCCGTCGGAGGTTGGGCAGCATTGGAGCTTGGTGAGGGGTTCGTGGATCATAGGTGCGTTCATGATTTGTTCCAGAGTGTATACGTCTTGAAATTGCGAGTATGGGTTTCGTTGGGAGTGCTCGTGGTTGACGCGGGCGATTTCGGCGAAGTCTGCGTTGGTGGCTCCGTATCTACGAGTTTATCAGTTAGTAAAAGCTCCATATTGCTGGATGGATTAAGAGGGGCAGCATACTTCTCCTTGTATTCCCGACCAGCATTTCCAAACATCTGTGCAGCTCCAGGAGCATTTGTAATACCACGAGTCTCCTTCATCATGTCTCCAGATGTGCCAGTTGGGTTGCTACGATCATTCCAGAAGCTCTGCAGACTTCCCGGGTTCATCTTCTCGAATCCGACAACCATGATACAATCTGCACCGCCGTGGCTGATGACATTACGGGCAAGATGGATTCCTGTCGAGCCGGTCGAGCAATTGTTGTTGACATTGTAGATTGGGATTTGGGTCATGCCGAATTGGTAGAATACTCGCTGTCCGCAGGTAGAGTCGCCGTAGCAGTAGCATGCAACTCCTTGGTCTACATCGTCGTAACTGATTTGGGCGTCTAGGAGAGCTTTTATACCGGCTTCGAATCCGAGCTCTGTATAATCAACTTTTCCTCTAGGCTTGATGAACTTGGTCATGCCCACGCCGAGGACGTAGCATGGCTCGTTACGCTTGATGACCATATTGGAGATGTGATGCAAGGGAGGCTTCTTGTATTGTGGTTTCACAGGCGATGTAGAGTGGCTGAGTGGAAAATTGATGTATTATAATCTGTCAACTGCGTACTGTATCACAAAGGGAACTGGATATTAATATATAGGACTGTACAAGTCCGACGACGTTATTATACACTTAGAGCTCCCTCCGCATGGAGGATCTCGATAGCCCCGGCTTTGGGAACGAATGCGGGGGGCTAGCCGAACCGAGGCTGCGGGGTGATTCATGCTTTTACAACCAGTACCTATGACCAGGGGGATGGGCCCGATTATCCGGCTTGCATGTGCGATTGTGATATGTTTCCCAACCTCACATAAGTTTTTACCTAGGTGTTGGTTTGAGATATGCATGAAATACTGTAGTTTGCGGCGATGATCTCTGATCAGCAAAGGTAAGTGCGGTTCTTGGAGCTCTCTGTGCACTTTGGCCGATGATCTGCCATGGTTAAACGGCACGTGATTACCTTCCCGGCATCTACGAATTCGAAGTGTAGACTACACAGTGTGTGGCAGAATTAAGCATAAATATCGACTAGATTCAAGGTTGCGGCCGGGCCCATTCGCTTAGTGTGGTCAAACTGCCAAAGTCAACCAATAACCCGCTTAAGCCCTCTCTGCCAACTCCGCTCTCTCCACCTTACTCGCAACTACTGAAGGCATCTCAACCATCAACTCTCCCTAAGTTGACTTCCAGCCATAAATTCTTAGCCCTGTATATTTTTTACAAATCGGGCTCACATTTAAACAGTGCTGGGCCTGCAGCATTCAGCAACACATCTATCTCAATTCTCAGCGCTTCTCTAACCTGACTCGTCAAACATCCTTCTTAGTAAACCTCGTCGAAGTCTAACTGGCAACATCTTCCCAATAACGCACGCCATTCTCTGCAAAATATTAGCCATATTCGTTTCATGTCGCTCTGCTGACCCTGGCTTGCATCGCGGCGAGAGCTGACTCTATGATTGAGAGATATAGCTTTACTAGATAAGAGATGTGGAAAGTTGGCCAGATTGTCTTGGAATGGTGTAAGGGCAGCGGTTGAAGTCGCGAGCCTTTCTCTAGGGTCATTCGAGTAATTTCATAGATCTGGTGAGAGCGAGTCGAGCCTCTGCCACGTCTTGTCACTCAAACAGTTGGCAGGCAGACGATGGCGGTTTGGATCTTTTCAGAAGATGGTGACAACACCGATTGACCGCAAGGACTCTTGGAGCATTCATCTATGAACTCCGTATAAGCCGATGGCCAAGAAAATTCATGCAAATCCATACCATGAAACGCTAAAAGCTCTGTGACATTATCTCAATCACCATAAACCTTCCACCCCTCAATACATCCATCCCATGATCCAGCACTTTCGAGTTCCACAGTATATTGGCTCTACTGTTATGGATCCAATATATCCCGTCTCCCCGATCAAAAATACATTTGAAGGCTGAAGCAGCTCCTAGATGACCAGAATGCAGCGACATACCCTCCTTTGTAACTTCTTTCACATCAAATTTTACGGATGCAGGGTGAAGAGTTCTTAAGTTCTGATATGTGGTTGAAAGTGCCCTTCCTTTCGACGAAGAGCGTATGAGACACGTGCTATATTGTTCCCACAATGAATAGGTTCTGATGAAGAATGTGGAGGACATCCCTTCCGACATAGCCTGTCTGTAGATGGGATGTCAGACTTGACTCTTGTTAATCTGTCTACATCTCGAAAACGTGGCCGCTTAGTTGCTCTAATCTGTTTCAAACGCGGAGATACTGCGATAGAAAAAACTCCAGCACAAGGGATAAGACTCTTCGGAGGCATCCTATAAATATAAGTGTTAATATTTGAGATTATGTCGAATTGCGCGATACTCGGAATATGTCTTTGTCAGAGCTGGTGCTAGGGACTAAAAACAAATTACTCCCTCCTTCAATCTCAAACGAGAAACTGGTGTCTTACGAATACGATCTGCGGGGTCATTTATCAATATGAAGTCAACAATAATGTCGGCACCTCACTATTAACTTTCCACAAATGTTAGCCTGCTTCTCGATAACGAGCGATACATGAACTCAGTCGCTCTTCGACACCTTTTGTTTTGTGTGGATTTGTTAAATCGAGACCGCATTTGGGCGAGTCTAGTTCAGTTCGCGGGAATGTCGACGCAAGCTATCGAGATCTTGAGCTTCGAAGGATTTATAAAGTCTTATGATGCATCACGTAGCCAATCTTTTCAAAGTTTGTCTGGACCAAATTATGAACAGTATTCTTTATCCTCTTAAAAAATCGTCTGTAATCCTCGAAATCTTCGGACCTCGAGCCAAAAAACGAGTTTCGAAGATTGAGATCTCTCGTGGCCGATTCATTGCAGTAAAGATTTGCGAATAACCTCACAGCTCATCCCCTTAACCACAAAAGCCTGCTTCTGAGTATGAAAAGCATGATTATCAAATTATCAACCTCGATGATGTTTATCTGCTTAGTGACTCTATTGGTGTCACTAAAAATTTAGCTATACTACTTCATTTGCCGATAATTCTAATGAAGATGGTCGTCGCTCTCTTCGTCTCTCTTCTGTCTGAATCGTCACAGTACCATATGCCTTATCCGCAGTGAGTATCACTCAAGCCATAGCATATTTAGAAATGGAGTTTCGAAGGGGTGAACACTCGGAGGCTCGTCGTCCCTGGGGATTCAAAGGTGGATCGAATCGGTGTGGCGATATACTTCATACTCGACTTGACAACTTGATGTTGTTGATTATGTGGTACCCTTAGCCCAGGATGTAAGTCACGGCTGTTGTTATTCATAGCTCCGTCGTTGTATAGTATTCCATATTGCATGTCTCATTCTCTTTCAATGTTTCGATTCACGAAGACTTCGCTGGGCAAGATCTAGAAACATGATATCAAATAAATATCCAGAACATTCATGAAACGCAACATTCATCACGCTGTTCACCTTCAATGAACTTCAATACTGCGCTTTTATATTACTGCACAGGTAAGAAATGAAATAACGGGTACTATCAAGCCCACTCGGATATAAATTTAGGCTAAGACTGACTTCAACCCTCACAAACACGAAAGTTCCCATGCTGTTTAGTAAATGTCGGTAAACAATAATACAACAAGTAATTTATTACCAGATAGAATGAATTTAATGAGACTACAGAGCTTTAAAGAGAATCTATGTCAATATCTCCTAATACCACAGCCTCGCTCCTCGTTTCGACCTTATCTTCCGAGTACAGGAGAGGTCCTGAAATCAGCACCCATATTTCACGAGAGAGAAACGCATCTGTGTGGAAATATCAAAATAATCGTAAGATATACGCTGCCAAACTAGCTTCAGTGTCTGTTTGCTAGCGGTGATAGAATCAGTAGTACACCAAGCAATATAACCGCAATTAGTGCCAAGAGTCCTAATTGGCTAATTCACTTGCATTCTCAATCCTGCCTAGTTCTCGCCGTCTCGAAGGAGAGGTTTAACTAGCCTCGAGTACAAGACTCCATATCCTCAATCTCATCAACCAGTTCCTAAACGCCCGATGTTTCCTATTCTAATTCTTCATTTCGAATATTCTCAAGAGTCAAATCATGATTTGACACATGCCTTTCCCACATGTACTTATCCCTAATGCTACTTCTGCCATTTCCACACTCTACCGTGCTGCACAGGCGTATCAAAGATCTTCCCAGGGTTCATAAGCCAGTGCGGATCAAGTGCTTGTTTGATACTCTTCATCACGCCAAGTGTGTCAGAACCAACTTCTTGGAGGAGTTCTGCTTTTCTAAAGAGGCCGATTGAATGCTCGCCCTGGAATTACATGTCAGCTTAATTATACAACCCAAACCCACCTCAGGTACCATACAAACCAAGAAACTGGAATGCTTTATGGAAGAATGTTTGAGAAGCATGAGGAAAACGGGAAAGAGATGGACGGTATGCGAGGGTTAAAGGCAAGGGGAAAGGCGGACGTACGCTAGAAGTCCCTTCCATCTCCAGAGCTTTCGTAATCATATTCTTAACATGTGTATCAACAGCTGCTGTTTCCTGGGCGTCTTCACTATGAAACATGATAGCTTCGTGAAAATTTCCGTCCCCGAGATGGCCCACGACCGAGGAAAAGAGACCGAGTTCCCTGCGGCCTTTTTCTGACTCCTCTATCACACATAGAGGTCAGCATCTTCCTATCGCTTACTTGTGGAGATCAAGAAATGGAAGTGCAAGAGGAAAGGGTGAGACAAGGGAAAACTTCCTACCGATTATATCCGCGAGCCTACTGACAGGCACAGCGATGTCCGTCGTCCACAAGCTAGTACCCTCCGGTCTTGCAGCCAATAAACTCCACAGCGCCTGTTTCCTGCCACTCCAGATAAGATCTTGCTCTTTCTGATCCTTCGCGAACTGGAATCCACTACCATTATTTCTCTTAGAAATAGCCTGAATCTCTTTGATATTATCAGCAATACTCCCCTTCGTGCCGGAGAATTTGAAAAACAGCGTCGGAGCTTTTTCCCACACTTTCGGCGCAGTGTGGCCTTGTTCGTTAAGAACTTCCATCATCTTCTCATCCAAAAATTCGAGTGCTGCTACTGGAACACCGGCTCGCATCACTGCTGTAGCCGTCGCAGCTGCGTCGCGAACGGAAGGGAAGGTCACGACTCCTACGTTGAATTCTTTAGGCACAGCTGCCAGCTTCAACGTAATCTCCGTAACCAGACCCAGCGTCCCTTCACTCCCCACAAACAGACTATTAAGATTATACCCCGCCGCACTCTTCCTACTCCTTCCCCTTCCTTTTGTCTTGATAATCTGTCCATCAGCAAGTACAACTGTCATATTCAACACCCAATCTTTCATCGTCCCGTATCGCACCGCATTCGTCCCGCTACAATTCGTTCCGACCATACCCCCGATCTGGGCGCTGGGACTTGGATCTACCGGAAAAAACAATTTACTGTCTTTGATCTGAGTATTGAGGTCAACCCAGTTACAAGAAGGCTGGACGACGATATCCATGTCATCTTCATGGAAAGCGACAATTTTATTCATATGTTTGAAATCGATGCTTAGCCCGCCGTGGGGAGCGGAGAAATTCCCTTCTAGCGAAGAGCCGCCGGAGAAAGCTGTCATGGGGACTTTGTATTTATGGCATATTGTCGCCAAGGTTGATACTTCAGCTGTTGATTTTGGGTAGACGACTGCGATTGGCAGACTATCGATATTTGAAGGCGACCATTCAGAGAATCCATGGAACCTCAGATCTTCTGCATCTGTACTGATGCTTTCTGTTCCTAAAGCTTCTGAGATCTCGTTGATGGCCTGTCACGTGGTTAGATAAAGTGTTGATAGTGGAGGGTTTGGCAGAAAAGGAGCGTCATCGAAGTACCTTCTCCATATCCTTCACATTTCCATACCTTGGCACCTTAAATTTATCATCTCGCGCATAATCAATATTTAACTGTTGTGCTTTCTGGTACGCTCGTCCTGTCACCCATGCTAGACCGAAACCTGCTCCGAAAGCGAGGCCGGTGAGAGGGCCACGTCCTTGGAAGCCGCTTCCTACGGAGCTATTCGATGATGACTTTGAGGAGGAAGATTTGTAAGGTTTCGATTCGAATGTGCTTTTACATCGTTTGGTGGTTGGGGTTTTGACGCATGCTGCTATGTTGCGGAGCGTACGTGCTCGCGTTATGTGGGACATTTTCAAGTGGTTGACATGTAGTTGAATGTAAAGCTTTTAGTGAGATTAGTTGATTTCAGGAAGCCGAGGACGTAATGGTCCTTGCTGACATGCGCGTAGATTGCATGGCTGCGTTGTTTTAGTGCATGAGGTCGGAACGAGCTGTCTTCGCTTGAAACCTAAACGAGTCGGAGCCGAGAGTAACGAAATAAGCGAAACAACTGCGGACGTCTGGAATGATTTTTGATTTTACGGTCATTGATTTGATATCTCCGCGTCCAATAAACTTCCCAAAGTTCAATCCTCGATGATATCCTGATTGATTCAAGTAACATCCAAGAAAACTTGCTGATGGTTCCTCTTGTGACTTCCAAAATACCAAATAAACCTTCCCCTAATGAGCCTAGACCTGCTCGAAATGTCAGAAAGCAGAACGGTAACAGCTTGTCCTTTTTGCTCTCGAATCTTTTCCTTGAACTTCATAGATCTTCATTTGCCTGACACCTAATTCACCTGAGGACGTTTACGCTAGGATCCTGATTATCGAGAAATTTGAAGTTTCGCCACGCGAGACTCTAATGCAGTTCTTCGTTGGCTCGAATCACAGATCTCGCATTCACGAACTAGAGACGGGAAGACTTCAATGCTGTGAAATTGTTTTAGGATATGGTTGGAAAACGTATCGAAATGTGACGAAGGTCGTGGTTGTTTCTAAAGGGGACACTGATACTTTGTGTGAAAAGAAAGAATGCCATCATTGGTGACACAATGAATTGTTCTTGTTAAAGGAGTAGCAGTACCAAAGAGTACCTCATCTCAATCGCCGGACGCGGATTCTGACCGCGCTAAATGATATCTCTACAGCACTCCACTCCCACACCTTCGGTCTGGTCGAGCGGAAGGAAGAAACATCGTTCAAGAGTTTGCGCACGATGAGCCTTTGCATTGGGATTATAACGTAACAGATTTAGTTTATCGTTAGCTGAACTAACAAGAAGGGTATCATAGTTTAGCCTTTGGCTCGACTGCTGAGGCGCTGGCTTCCTTGTTTACCACAACGTCGCCGCTTTTGTCGCCATTGCCGAAGAATATGACTTCAACTGTCAAATCGTCGCTATGACTCTTGTTAGCATGCATGTTTACTTAGTGGAATTTCGCATACTCTGTGACAGGAGTCAAGGGAGAACATACCGATACCTCCTCGAATACGGAGCTGGCAGCGTCAACAACGCACAAACCATATCCTTATCTTTTCCACCCAACGCGTTCCTCACAAGATGCGTGGCAACATTCTTGTCTTGTACAACGAACCTCTCCGTTTCCTTCGCTGTAACACCCCACTGTCTCTGTCTCACCGGTGTCTTCTGTCCTTCTTCATTCATACCCTCTCTCTTCTGCTCCTTCCCATCCTTTGTATACTCAACAGGCAACCCTTTTTGTTGTGTCGAGAACATCTTGGCCCATGAGCTCCCACCACCATTGGAGTCATTAGATTGCTTCTCGATCCACTGCCCGACCAATCCGACAACTTCTTCGTTAGTGAGCATCTCCCATAATCCATCTGTGGCCAGTACCACGAAATCGCCTTTGGAAGGTTCAATTTTGGTAGATGTTACGACTGGCTCGGCGGTTACGTAGGGTGGGGTACGGAGGAGTTGTGATGGTGTACGACCGAAGAAGGATTGCTTTAGACGTTCAGACACTTCGCGGGACCATTTATACGTAGCGTCCCCGAAAGCCCTTGAAGGTTCCAAGCCTCCTAGCACGCGGCCATTGCGAATAACATTTGGCTCGCCTGGGTGCTCTTTACGCATCCGTGCTTCTTCGTCAGGATTGCTTCCCGTTTGATCAACCGATAGAGGTGTTGCAACCCATTTGCCTGAGTCTCCTCGTCGTCCCAGAACGGCACGCGAATCGCCAGTACAGGCTACATGTAGAAGTTTGGTGTTGGTGTCGTAGAAAGAGAGGAGAGCACAAGAGCCAGAGAGGGCTGGGGCGAGTAGCTCAGCAGCGATGGGTTTCGAGTTTGATTTTAGAACCTTTTGGACGGATTCGTGAACGATTTCGTGGTCGAGTCGATTGAATCCTGTTTTCATAGCCGCTTGTATAGCATCGATTGACGGCGAGTCCACTGCTGGGTCAGAGAGTGTGGCTTTGTATGTGGAATTCAATTCGCGGGCGACGAAGGATATTAGGACTTGTCGAAGTTTGGCGGATGTTGTCCAGCCACTATTGTTGTTAGACTGTCCAATTGAGTCGAGAATGAGACTTACGAGTGGCCGTCAAAAACTCCCCAGAACATCCAATCACTAGACTCATTCTCCGCAGCTGTGGCAGTGGCCAGAGCTTGGGGCAACTCAATTATCTTTTCTACATGATCGTCCTCGATCGGATCATTGCTGGGTATTTGCACCACATCATATCTCAAAACTCCTTTTCCCCTCCCTACGAAATAACTCTCCTCATTCCTCCGTAACTTCTGCGTCGCTTGATCCGGATTCAACATCTCCAGCACTTTCCTGCCTGATTCATCTGTATCCTTGGATATTGGTTCGTTGCCAGTGATAGACCCCGTGTACAGATTATCCGCACCAACAATCACAGCCTTCCTCCCCCAATCCTCGGTGCTAGCCGCAGCCGGAGCGTAAAGTGTAGACGAAGTAGTGAAGTCTCGAGACTGTTGTGTTTGAGCGCTAGATTGATCGCCAGCTTGAAGTTTGTATGTATACCAAGCTCCGTAACCAACCAAGCTAGAAACCAAAGCGACCGTAAATCTGCGGGTATACATTGATGGCGCTCCTTTCGAGACAGGTAGGTTGGCTGAAGATTTGGGCTTCGTGCTCGGATTTGCTCGTCCTGAAGAGTGTCGAATACCTAGAGCATAGCTTGAGGATTGGAAGGCTGAGCTGCGTGCTCGCAGAGAGATGCTGCTTCTAGGTACCAGGCGTGCGGTCCGGAATGCCCTTAGCGCTGCTCGACGCATTTGATTGTGGTTCTGGCTGCTCAGTGAAGTCAGAGGGTGACCGTGTTATTCTGAAAGTCTATCTAGGATAAATCGCGATCGAGGCCGAGGTCGTCAAATCTACGCTAGGCGACGTTAGATTGAAGATGTAAAGTTGAGGCTGGTGAATTGAGGGAAAAATACATACGGGAAGTATTGTGAGGGTATAGGAGATTTGATTGAGTATCATTCCATCGTGGGCAATTGATAAAAGAGCGAAGAGCCAGAATCAAATAAAATGAAACTACTTCTTGGGCGACTTTGTCTATTTGTCGTGCTTAATACCGACACTACTGCTGTCTTGTCTTGAAGCCTCACATCCCTTTCTGGCCAGGGCGCACGATCCTGCCGGATTTCTGCCGATGAATGCGTCATTGGCCGGGAGCCACAAAGTCCGTTTCTGAACCTTCTACACTTAATCAATTTTCGAATTGTAATAAATTTTTGAATATCGGAATGTACAACTAATGTCACCGGCACTTCTCTTCGACCTATTCCTACAAACGAAATACCTCCAACATGTCCAGTAGACAACTACGGAAGCTGCAACAGCAGCGGGAACTCAAGCAGGCGCAACTCCAAATCCACGTAGAGGGGGGAGATTCCGAGGACGAGCCAGTCGCACCCACAAAAGCAAAGCCCAGCCTCTTCGCCAACCTTGCAGCACTCGAAGACGACAATGAAAACGACGAAGACGAGGAAGAGGATGAGAGGGAAGATATCCCTGAGCCAGTAGAGACAATTACCCCACCTTCCACAGCTACGAAAGCGAAGAAATCGAAGAAGAAAAAGAAGAAAGCCAAGAAGGCGAAGGATGAACCTGCAGAGAAAGAAGATGTCGACGATATCGATGCGGCGCTCCGTGATTTGGCGCTCAAGAAGCCGGCGGGGGGTGAACAGGTAGAGAGGAGGCTGACGGTCGATCCGGAGTATGAGAGAGTCTGCACGTTACTTGGGATCAATACGCAGCACTTGAAAGTAGCAAATGAGATGCGGAATCTGTTTGGGAAGGCTGCTATAGAAGTTGTGGATGAGCCTGGTGGACGTGCAGGAAGAAGAGCCAGACCGCGGGGTCAGAACCAGCAAGTTGATTTGGAGACAGCTCTGAAGGGACAACATCAACCTGGAAAGGGATTGTCGGAACTTACATTACGGAGAAATCTCTTCATTCAAGGAAAGGATGACTGGCCCAAAGCTACCACGGGTGGATTGACAATGGCTGTCGTTGATGATAAAACGGATGATGGGACTGTGGAATTCCGATATGTGCACGACAAGGCATATCAGGCTCTACAGCAGACTTTCCAAGGGTTTGTAGAGATGGGAGATCCTCAGAATTTGATTGGACTTTTGACACGGAGTCGTAAGTCTACCACTCTCTTTGTGAAAGGCCACCGCTAACACTATCTAGCATACCACATCTCCCTCCTCATTCAAGTCAGCAAAATTGCTAAAGATCAATCGGACCACGCCCTCTCAGCCGACCTCCTCGAACGCGCGCTCTTCAGTTTCGGTCGTGCCGCCACAACCCTCTTCCACGCTAAGCTCGCCCAAGGAAAAGCACGACTCGATTTTGCGCGACCAGAAAACAGAGAATTATGGCTCGCAGCTTATCAATATATCAAATCCCTCCTCCAAAAAGGAACCTACCGCACCGCTCTCGAATGGGCGAAACTAATCCTGTCTCTGGACCCGGAAGAAGATCCCTACTGCATGCGTCTCCTAATTCACCAACTTGCCTTGAAAGCACGGGAATTCAATTGGCTGCTCGATGTCTCTGAATCTGAGATCCCCGAGATCTGGGCACCATCCCACCTAGGAAAATGCCACGCAGCATCGCACACCACTCCCTCCCTCGCTTTCGCCGCATTGCAACTCAAAGAGAGCGTACAATGCCGAAAGCTGCTTACAGATTCGATGCAAAACCTTCCATGGCTTTTTACGCACCTCTTCAAAGAACTTGATCTCGATGCTCCACCCAGCATTTGGGGAATTATGCCACGCACAGATGCCGAATCCCTCTTCACAGAACTCTACGTCGTGCAGACAAAAGATCTATGGAATACACCTGAAGCTACTGCCCTGTTGATGGAAATCGCACACACGATACCGAAAGTCAACGCTGATTCTATCCCTAAACTCGAAAATGCAGAAATGACACTCGATGTTGTGCGATTCGTTTATTTGGACAATACGCCTGCCATCATGGCCCTTGCGCCAAGCCAGTTGCTGCATAGGAGTAACAACTCGGACGCCGATCCTTTACCGCCCGATGTTAACGTGTATTCTTACGAATCCCAACGTAGCACTATTGAAGGCCGGTCTCATACTCGCGGTTCTGAAGGGCTGGGAGGCGATTTCTTCAATCCCCTGGCTGCTTTGAGAGCTATGATACCCGGCTTTCCACGAGGTTCAGATGACGACGATCATGATGTCAACATCGAAGATTTCCCTGAAGCAATGAGGATGGAAATAGAAGCTGCAATCGCGAACGGCGTTATCCCACCTGAAGGCGTCCCATTCCCTATTCGTGGAGGTGTACCTAGAGAGCTCAGAAGGCTGCAGGATGGGTATGTATCGGGTGAGAGCACGGAAGAGGATTACGATGATCAGGATGAAGCCAGTGATGCGGAGCCAGCGGATAGTATTGGAGGGGATTATTCACATGTGGAAGTCAGTTACGCCAGGAGACTTTTGAATATGCTTTGGGGAGGCGGTGGCAATGCCGCGAACGCTGCGAATGGCGCTGGAGCGGAGGAGAATGAGAATACAGATACAGATGAAGATATGCCGCCCTTAGGAGAGGTGAACCGAGTGGGTATGGTGGGTAGCTTAGGGAGCGTACATCCTGACACTTTACCTGCTGAGTTGAGACCAGAGTCTAGTGATGACGAAGATGAGGAATTGCCGGATCTGGTATGAGCATAGACTATAGACAAACCCCGCTTGGGAGATGGAAGGTAGAAAATGGCTGGATAGATGTAGATAGAAATTTTCAGATCTGATTTGAACATCTTTGGTACCTAGCCTCCCAGTGTACGGTATATCCGTACACCAAAATCGAGCCGTATCAGAGGACAGCGACTTCTTCACAACCACTAATCAGAATTGATTGAAATGCGTGCCACAAGATAGCAACGCTTCTTCCAAATAGACTAGTAGCATTGATGGAGTTTATCGCTTTGTTGATTATCTCACTGCGTTCCCTGCTGGAAGAGGTCTCACGATCCTTTACTTCCTTCTTGCCTGTTTGGTGTACGAATACTATTTATTACACACCATGAGCTAGCTATTTACACATGTCCTTTCCGCTGGAAGTTCAGCCACATGGTTCGTCGTATCGGAGAGCAATCTCTTCGAAAGCCCCCCAGCGAGCCAGAAGATCAGGTAAAACATGCGCATCGTTCCGTGCCGAGCCTCAACTCTCTCAATCGAGCTCATCTCATACTCCACAAACAAGGAAGGCCCTCACAAACATGCTCATATTCAGATTTCTCCGGGAGAAGGATGTCTCGCACGTACTGTGCCCATACCATACCATACCATACCACAACATAACATAACTTAGCTTGTAAGTATCTCCTTACAGCTCATATCCCGTCTCGTGCAAAGTAAATCACATCCGAAGACCAAAACCCAGGACCCTGGTAAAACTGCCTCAAATGCCCGCACCGAAAGGGTACGGAGGAAACCCCGATGGGCCGCTCGCCATGTTTGCCAGGAGGCCGGCCATCACATCATTCCAGATGAGCAGGTTTCATCCCTCCCTGGTGTTTGGACATCGAGAAGTGCACGAGGCTCAACCAGTGTATCACGCTAGCGGCCGCGGACTGATTGCGTGCCCTCGATTAGAAATACCCTCAGACTTACTCACCTACAAGTGCAAGAACAACTTACCATACCTCCCTACGTGTCATATAAATACTCCTTCTTGCTCCTCCGTCTTTCTCTTCCGATTATAAAATCTCTAATTTCACGCTGCAACAACAAGCACCAAATCGATCACGTCGAGAAGAAGATCGGAATCGTTTATTTGACTGATCGGAATATCAATACTACCCCGCTGTAAACCACCACCATCGCCAAGATGTCCGCAGAACAAGACCATACCTACAAATTCGGGGTGAGCATGAGCTGTGGTGGATGCTCGGGGGCTGTTACTAGAGTGCTTGGGAAGTTGGATGGTGAGTCCTCTGCGGTGTTCTTTGTGTTGTTTGGATTTGGAGGGGTGGGGGATGAAGCAGGGGAGGGAGGGAAGGTATAATATTGGGTTCCTCTTAGGGAGAAGGGCACAGTATTTTCGATTCAGAGACATTCCATGGGAGAATGTGAGAGGAAAGAATGATGGAGTGGAAATCCGAGCTTGCGATTGAGGCATGGATGAGAAAAGAGCGATGGGAGTTAATCTACTCTAAATGGCCAGTGCTCGGAGGATATACATCCACCCCTCTCTCTCCCCAAGTTGGGCGGCTCTCTTCTCCTCTACAGAGACTCCAGGACTTAGCTTCTCCCGCGTCTCTACATTTCCTTCAATGTCTGCACACTTCAATTCTCGAGCCTTACATTGACATCCTCCTTCAGGTGTAAAATCCTTCGACGTCTCCCTCGACACACAAACGGCAACCGTCGTAACCGACTCCTCGTTGTCGTATGATAAAGTACTAGCCACCATCGCCAAGACGGGAAAGAAGGTCAACACCGGAGAGGCGGATGGGGAGGTTAAGAGTGTGGAGGTTGCTGCTGCTGCTTAAATCCGCCAGGAGATATGTGGAATTGGGGATGGGATCGGAGAGAGGGTATGGGAGAGGGACAGGGATAGCGGACGGCGTTTTGGGCTAGAACGAAATGATAGGAATGAATGGATTTATGGCCTGATGATGCAGCGGATGTGTTTGATGTGATTTGCTTGAATTGAGCTGACATAGTATTTCAAATCAATGGAAGGAAGTGATTAAAACAAGGCGGAGAGAGTACCAGCTATCCGTCCATCCTTTCATCCAACATGTGCCCCTTGAATTGGCGCACCTCAATATCAAGCTCCGTTTTTCTTGCCCAAAGTCTCGCCAACCAGGCACAAGATGTGTCTCCTGGTGCAAACTTATACCTAACTGGCTACCTATCACACTCACCCACACACATCGCCTATCAACCTCACCCACACACATCGCCTGACACCATGATGAACAACCACAGATAATTATTCACAAAACTCTAGGGAAGAAAAGAAACATCTCATCCCACATCTTTCCTTTCCTTTCCTCCAGGAAAATTGAACCTCATGCGATGTGGAAGCTATGAACGCAGGGTCGGTCTTTCATTTCTCATCCTCTGTTTCAATTTTCGAAATATGTCAGGCCTCTCTTGTCCGTTACTTAGTGGGTTATATAACTTATATTTATATAGAGAATTGTGGATTGAGGATGGAAATCGATATCGAAGGAAATCAATAGAAAGATAACATGTTTACTGTTTTCCGTAAGCGAGGAATCAAGATTCAGGACCTCGGGCTCGGGAATGCACTCGAGAATAGCAGAACTACGAGAACAGCTAAGGGATCCTGAGTATTTCTAGACGATTAAGGCCCGGTTAGCTGATGATTCAAGATATCAATCTGGCTATTATCTGGATCTTGGGTTGGTAGTGTTACAGTATTTCCAAATTGCGCATGAATGAAATATTCCACGCTCTAGCAAGAACCCTTTGTTTTCGGTCCCAGTCCCTATCTTCACACCCTCGGCTTTATAACCCCTGAACAGCCCTACGAAACCCACCATGGCGTCGCTTGATACTCTCCCACTCCCATCAACCTCCGCATATCTATCTACCTTCGCTTATCTATCTTCACCGTATCGACACAGCCATGCTAAGAAGACCTCTCCCCCTTTCGCGCTTAGAGCTAAACTACGATAAAAAATCGACGATTAAGTAGTACAAGCCCTCCCCTAGACTGAATACCAGACTTGCTATCATGTAGCTAACCCAGCTGCAGCTGATGGAATAAAGCCCAGTAGTCTTAGTCAAGCACAGGCACTCTGAAGGGCGAATTTTTTCTGGAGATGATTGAATCGTGGAGGAGGATTTATGGATATACTGTTACCGGACGGAAAGTTATATATATCTGTATTATGCTATTAGTATTACCTTAATATGTGCTCAGCGATGAAGAAAAGAATATCGCAATTTTGTCTTTTCCCGGTAGCCTAAAGAATGTTCAGAAAATGTAATGATGAGCTTTCAAAGTAATGAAGTCATCTTATGATATGTTCGTAACTTATCTAGGGAGGTATCAAGGCAACGGCATTAAAGACACAAGCCCAACACAGGACAAGAAATTTTGTTTATCATCGCTGTGGCATTCCGAATATAGATACAATGAAATTAACGCCCCCAACCTTCTGACCCGCTGACCAACTATCTACCTTTGGATGACAACTTGCGAGTGTCCGCCAGTCTTGTCGACTACGGGAGCATCAAGCTCGAACCCAACCTCCAAATGCCAGTCCATAGAACCCTCAACGATCGCCATTGCTCGCGCCATATTCCCTGCCGAGGAGAAATGGATGCGCTCCACAGCACCCGTTCCATCCTCGTAAACCAGTCCGAGGGACTGGGGACGGATTCGCTTCCTCGTGTTTTGATCTTGCAACTTATCAAGCTGGGAAGAGAATGCGTACAATAGTCCGCCACCTAAGCGAGGCATTGTGATATCTTTGGTAGCACAGTGGAGATGGAAGATTCCGATGTGTTTTACGCCTGGTTCGAAGCCGGTGAGAGTGTGTGTTTTGAGGTAGTCTTTAAGTGAGGGTCCGTTCCAAGACGGGAGCCAGTGTACGTTGAAGGCTATACCTGACGAGATGGCGTTTGGTGGGTTGGGGGTTTGGTCGATATTGTTCTTCTTCTGTACTGGCTTCTTGGATTCCTCGTTATTTTTCTGGACTGGCATCTTGAGTTCCTCGTGCTTTCTCTGTACTGGCTGCTGCGATTCCTTGCTACCCTCACTGATTGGAATGACCTCAAAACCGACCCACAATTCCCACTCCTTTCCACTCACAATGAATCTCACAGCGCGATCGAGCGAGCTATCATCAAGCACGAAGTTCTTCCAATTTCCTCCTCCTCCGATCTTGTAAGCCATGAACATGATCTCGAGAAACGGACGAAACCCAGCCGCAAGATTCTGAAGCACTGTCCTAAAGAGAGGAGTGAAGGCAAACAGAGCTCTCCCTTGCAGCCATTTCACTGTGAGTAGGTTGATATCGAGGTCGCTCTCATACTCTTCGACGTGTATCTTGATACCTCCCAGACCCACAATGGGATTGGCTACAAAGTGGTGTGAGAGAAGGTCACCATCCAGGGCGTTATGCCATTTGAAGATGATAGGTTCGCCCTTGCTGATAATCGCGGTGGAGGAATATACCTCTCCAACATTTGTAGCCTCGATTTGTTTCTCATGGCTAGGTTCTGTTGTCTTGCTGGGTGTCTTCGTACTGGCTGTCGTCGTGCGGGCAGTCATCTGGCTGATTGTCGACTTGCCGGCCTCATTAGTCGCAACAGTCTCAAAAGACTTGGCACCCTCTTCGCTTTCCGAACGTCTCTTTCTTTTTCTATTTCCCTCATCTTCGTAATTGTTATTGGTCTTGGATGTCATTGCTGCGCTTTGAAGGGTCAAAGGGGCGGGATGAAGAGTGTAGGGCTGGGGAAGTGCTTTGTCGAGGGCGTGGGGCTGTGCTGTTGATGCTATTGTCGCAGGCAAGGGAAATTGAAGAAGCCTAAGAGGTTTAAGAAGTGATTGCAAACCTCAACTGGATTGCAGGAAGCAAAGATGGAGAAATGGGGAGGGATGTTTCGTCGTGAGAATCGTTAGGTTGCGAAGTGAAACAGTGGTTACTGCGCGCAAGAAATTTCATATTTGTCGTGGGCGACGGGGTACGGGATTGGCCTGAGGCAGAAACAATGCGACAATATCAGAGTACTTCGAGATATTATTGAGATGTGTCTGGGTTAGTTAAAGGCTGGAATATTCGAAAGTGTTATGTCTGGGCGTTAACGTGGTTCGAGTGAGGTCTTGAGAGCTAAGCGAGACTTTGTTTACTCTTGGCGAGGATTTGGGGTCATAAGGAGACACTACATACACTACATGTGCCGTGATATTACGCGAGACGATTATACTTTTTGAAGAAGATTTTATTAGAGAAATAGAATGTTTGATACATGCGAATGCTTCGTGATTATTAGGTCCGACGCGTTTAGGCTATTACCTGGAGGAAAAAACCTAGTAACGCCGCACTTTTCCTTTTTGAAGCCTGGTAATATATGCTCCTTATCTAAATTTTAGTAATAATTTACAAATGATTTAAGGGATACTAGCTAGATAACCCAAAGTTAATTACTTGATTAAAGACTATCTGGGCTTAGTAAACTTATTTCTTACTTATAATAAATTATTAATTCGAGTATAGTATTTCGAAAGTGCTCCGGAATTACTTACTTAGATAATATCAGATCAATACGTAGTTAGCTAATATCTAAGCTTAGTGATATCGATTTTCTCTTTTTTCTCTTTAACTTTGCCCTAGATAAACTTACTTATAGATATACGCAGTATTCCGTATTAGGCTGATGAATTGCATAGTAGATAAGGCTAGGCTATACTTAGGTCAGATTCATATGATAATTTCTATTATAGGAAACCCTTCATTGAAATATCCACAACTCTATAAGTATAATAACCTTAAGTGTAATAATCACTTGGTACGCTGAGGTAAATAGGCACAATGGAATAGTAGAACAGTCGCTGGAGGTTCGCTGGTAATGATCTGGTTGATACAGAAACTAATTGCTAAGGAGAGAAGGTTCTTCCTTCCTCTCTAATTCTGAAATACAGGAGTGGGAGGCACTAGGCGCACAGACCCATTACATTAAGCCTTCAAAAAATATCAAGATAACTTTTCATTTATTACTACTATTATAACCCTAAGCTTTACCACGAGTTAATATTTGAGCGTCATACGGAGTACTAGTATTGCCTCAATTTTATTTAATACGGCTTCGAATAAAATCTCCTTAAATTATCTGCTTTCTCGGCGGTTTTGCCTCTAGTATTTACATGGAAAAGATTACCGGCACATTACTTCAAGCCCGAGTTTTAAATAGCAGTATATAAAGCCGGTCTTATAAAATTGTATTAATATACTAACGGATTGCTTTTTTTAATATTAACTATAATAAGAAATCTAGTTACAGTATTAGCTTAAAGATTAGAAGTAGTCGCTATCTTAGTAAGCTACACTTAGGTTAATATATAACATATTATCAGACTTATTTTATAAAATTATAAGGCAGATTATAATTATTATAATAATATCAGAAAGAACTTACTTTAATTTACCCTTACTTTTCTAATAATAAGAGAGGTATTATGATTATTATTTTATAAATAGGTCTATGTATATATTTACGTCATATACTACGACTATCATCTCGCTAGTATGTCGAGTATCACCCTGTCCCGGGAATATAACGCTAGAATACCCTTTACTCTTCAGTCGATCCTTTCGCTGTCTTGATCCATCACATCCCTGCGCTCAAGGCCATCCGAGCAGCCCGCGCAATATTCTTGCTCACATGCTAGTACCCAACAAACACCTGCATCCAACCTTAGTACGCCTCGTCAACCTCCGCCTTAGTCATAGAATCCTAACTCTCTTGAGTAGTATAGCTCTAAAGCTCTCATTATATCATTCACTGAACTCGACAGCATACAGAGTCATGTTGTTCCACTTTGCGGCTAGTAGGGCGTTCATAAGTGCGGTATCAAGTTAAGCGAGGAATATATCGACTGGGATCTTTTTTTTAGGTCGAGCAAAAGGTCTATATAATGATCGATTTCTTCGTCAACCTTATTACCGTAATCAAGCATACAGTCGCATTTACTGTCCTTCTTTAGTGCCTTCTTAGTAATCGGGTAGTCTATGTCGTGGAGCCAGCTAATAGAGATCTTCAACTTGCCGTCTTTATCGACCTTAGTATTAGAGTCCGACTTAGGAAGAGATCTCAAAGTTTACTTAGCTCCCTTTATCATCTTCGAATTATCTTTTATCTCCTACGCTTACCGACTAACTCTACTTGTTTCGACCTGCACTATTAACTGCTCCGACCTTATTATTATTATTCGCAGACGCCTTCACATCTTGGTACGTTCTCGAGCCGGTTCTATAATCTTTACTCTTTCCTAAAAACAAGCCCACTGTGCATAACTGCTGCTTTGATAGGGCCTCGTACCATTCCTTCCAGGCTCTAGACGCACGCCCCTTTCTGTAATAACAGCAGACTAATCCAAACCGATATCGTGAGAGTATGCAAGTCAGTCCTATGTAGATATATTTAGATACGAACATATTATATTCAGAGATATCACCTAAAAGGAAAGCTTATATACGATATAGTATTCAAGATTATGATTAGTCGCTGTTTTATTAAGCTTCTCTTTAAGTCGAGATAGACTTTATGTCCTGTCTCCTGTTATAGTATCATTTAGCAGATTGAAATTATTAAAGAGATATTAATAGAATTTAGTTCCTCCTGAATTCACTTTATTATGATAACTTAATACTATCATATCTAAACTTATTTATTAATATATGTATATTTATTTTATGCATCGGAGATCTCCTCTATCTCAGAACCTTGCTACTATCAAGGAACTCACCAAGCCATAATCAGGATTTAAAAACCACTTTCCGCACGATCTCATTTTTTATTATTCTGCTCTCAATGATAGTCGTGTTGCTTGTGCTATGCCCTTACTAACATATTCATAGCCGACGAACGCTTGCATAAATCCCAAATTTGCAGATGCCTTCTCGACCTGTTCCTCTGTCATCTTGGCCCCAAATCTTTCCTGAAGTGTTGCCTTAAAACTATCACTTCCTATCCATCTACTGATCTCTATAGCACAAAGAGTCAGATTGCCCCATTTCGCATCTGGTATGCTGTGGATCAGAGCGTCGTCAAGCTGGGAGAGAAGCCTGCCGAGTGTGAGGGTTTTCATATCCAGCAGTATGTCGACGAAGTGATCTACCTCTGATTCGCTGTCCATGTTGTTGCCTGCAGGTCTACAGTTACAGTATGTGATCTTTCCCGCGTGAATCTTTGAAGTGGGGCCGTCCATATCGTGTAGCCAGCCTACAGACATCTTTAAGGTTCCACTCTGATCCACCTGAGTAGCGAATCTCGACGCAAGAAGAGTACTTATAGCCTTGCTACTTCCTTTGACCTCCTTGGAAACACAATTCTTTGCCATTTCGGTATATTTTCGCTTTTTACCGGCTTTCTCATTGAGAGCATCATCTTCTGCTCTGTTGTTTGCGTCCTTGCCCCCATCCTCTGTCCCGTCCGGATCCACATCGTCGCTGTGTTTATCGTTGCTTGCGGAAATTTTCGCGTCACCATACCTCCTCGATCTGCTCTTGGTATCCGATGCGAGACCTAAGGACAACCCCACTGTACCCAACTGTTGCTCTGACAAACCCTTGTACCAGCTTGTCCGGACTTTTCTTGCGCGGCCCTTGTCATCCCATATCTCCCTCGCCCTTTTGTTTCTCTCCTTGAGGCTGAGCCGAAGTAACAGCATGGACTGGCGATCGGTAAATTTATTGCCGGTTCCGATTGCTGGGATAGTCGATGCGATCTCTTGGTCGAGGATCGCATTCGCTGTTTTGGTCAGCTATGCGCGAACTGCGGAGCTCACTGCTCGGGGATACGAGATGAAGATGCTTACGAGTGATCTTCCGGAGAAGATCGAGATTTGATGCAGACATCGCGTTATGCCATTGATGTAGCGCTGGTTGTACTGTTGGTTGTATTATTATCTGTGTTTGGATCGTGTTGTAGTGATTTACAGGTGTGTTGATATCTCTGTTCTAAACTCGGAGTCGTCGTAACTATATAGAGGCCACCAGCAGACTCTAATCATTTTTCGCGATTCATTTGTGTCGCATCTTGATCAAGCGACAATGGTGCCTCATTCACTCGGAGAACAAGATCCAGGACAAGCAACCTTCTAGAAACCGTTTCACTTGCCCAATATTCAATGTTTCAGATTTTGAGAAAGGAAATTCATAGAAAAATCTAATTATTGTGGCACCTTCATATTACTCCTTGATTCTCTTCACATTTCGCGCGCCAAGGTACTCTGTCATTGCTTTGTTTACTGTTCGCTACGCGAAGGCCTGTGCGCACGCATCGATATTATCCAGGTTCCCAAGAACCCTTCTCATTTCTTCGATATATGCGACGTTTTCGGCAAAATTCCGACTCTACACATTGGACTGAAAACCAAGATTATTCATAAATCAGTTAGCTTCTGTAGGGTTTGCGTCTGCCCGTTCTGAAGATTTGACCGACATAATATTTCCTGCTTCGTGGTATTCAATTAACAGACATAACGTACGCCTTGCTCGACGAATTGATAACGAAAGATAGGAAGATATAGTAGAGATGGGTGGAGTACAGACTTGCAGTCTGTTCGGCTTCACTTTATAGCATAACAAGCAGCCACGACATCTGTACATGTGATAGCTATGTTTGTGCTGTTACAAGCCCCTCCGTCTTGTATGATAAATCAGCTTGGGAGGGCGGAGGTTAATATTAGCTAAGAGTGGATGTTTAATCACTGCGTGCACACTGTGTTGTTTGACAAAGCTGTCTCAGGAGATTTTAGGTACGCAACTTATCTCCTGTTTTCTGCTTGACAGGGCGCGCGAGAGCGTAATGTTTCAGATGCTGACTTAAATCTTCAACTTGCGCTCAGACGAATGAGAATATTTAGCTTACCTTAAAAACAAAACTCAGAGTTTCCCGAGTTCGAAAGATTTCAAAATTTTGAAGCTTATCACATGATACGACGTAGCAAGCTGGACATTCTGGCAATTTTTGATTCAGCGGTCATGAATCTCTTTCGTTGAACCCGTTATCTTCAATATGTAAGACATCGATTACTTGAATACCTTCTTTTATATTCTATGGTCTCAACGCGAAGAGGTGGTTGGCGCGCCTCCGAAACCCTTTTGTGTCAGTGGAACAAGAATGTCTGAGGAACGTGGAATTCTGGTTCAATTGAGAGGAATTTGGAACCTCATAGTGGCTATGATGTAGGAATGCATCCTCCGTGCGCTGATGCTTAAGCTAATGAGAGTAATCAATGCGTTGTGTTGGTTCCGGCATTGGGGTATATAACTGTTGTAGAGCGCTATATTATAAGTGATCTGTTTCAAACGATAAAGGAGACTGCTGTGAAAAGTTTGTAGCCAAGGATTTGAAGCCTTGTGCTTTTAATCGATATCCATGGTACTATAGGTGGCTGACACTGGCTGTTGATAGTAACAAATGGACGACAACTTTGACTGGGCTCGATGCTAGAACTATTTTGATTGAACAGCCTGAGATCCTACACTATTAATAGTGGACTATCAATAGTGAATCCGCTTATTTGCTGAAGACGAAACCGTTTATGCTCGTGTGATGGCTGAAATGTGAATTTATAGATGGACGAGCAGCTACAGTATGAGAGTTGGAAAGATCTACTGTAATGGGTCTGTGCGCCTAGTGCCTCCTACTCCCGTATTTCAGAATTAGAGAGGAAGGAAGAACCTTCTCTCCTTAGTAATTAGTTTCTATATTAACCAGATTATTACTAGCGAACCTCTAGCGACTATTCTATTATTCTATTATGCTTATTTACCTTAGTGTACTAAGTGATTATTATATTTTAATTACTTTTACTGTGACGCTTACTTTAGAAAGGTCTCAAAACTATATGAGTAATAAGATCTCATATTATTATGAATATGAAGTAGTAAGAATCACTTAAGAATCTATAACTAAGGAGTGAAGAAGTAGAGAGAGAAAGGAAGTATATATATGAAAAGGGGCCCCTAAACTCTACTCGTATAATCTCGCTTAGTAATAAGTATTTCTACTAATAGGGAGAAACCTCTAAACCTGACTAGTTATTATATTACTCCCCCCTCTGAAAAAAGCTCGCCCTCGAGCGTTAGTCTATTTCCTTATTACTATTAAGGTAATCGTAATTATTAATTCTATCGTAGAAAGCTTTTAGCTAATTAAGTAGTTTAGCGGGAGGTCTAGCTTATGTTAAGTTATTAAGGTGGAATTATTATAGCTTAGTAAGAGCGTATTTAACGTTTATAGCGTTATACTATATAAGATCGACGTCTTAATTTAACTAGGAAACTCGGTATAAGAGGCTATTACGCTGCTTATAGTATGTAAGTATATCTTCGATCTCCTATTTATTATTACTAGTGATATTAATAAGTAGTAGCAGTAGTAAGGTTTATCCTAGTAAGGGGTCGTTTAGATACTTCTATAGCTTAGTAGTAGGGAATACGTTATATACTTTTATACTAGTAGGGAGCTCTAGATAATAAGAGCTTCTGATCTTTTTAATTATATAGAAGAGTCCGTTAGTTAGGAAGTCGAGTTTTTTACTAAGTCGAGTACTCGTAAAGTAGTATATATCTAGCTAGATAAGATCGTCTATAGTAAAGTCGACTTTATAGTATAAGCGATTATAGAATTAGGATATCTTAGCTTATATACGTTAGAAGCTTAATTAAGTAGTAGTCTAAGTATCGCGCAGACGATTAGCGTAATCTAGAGCTTACTAAGTATTTAACTTATTAATAAGCGTAATAGAGTTAGATAAGTCTTTCTAATTCTAATTAACGCGGGATATATATCTATAAATAATTTCAAAGGGTAAGAGACCTCTAAGGGATTCGTAAGGGAGAGTTATCTAGGCGTAATCTATAATAAGTAAGAATTCTAACTAGTTATCTTAATAGTAAGAGATAAAAGGTTATAATCTACGTTAGAGATATTAGTTATAGATCTCTATTTAGCTATCTATTTATAAGTAGTCTACTGCAGAAAGCTATCTTTTAGTGCTAAGAATCGTAATAACTATAGTCTAAAAACAGGAAATGAATTAAGGCCCTCTATCAGAGGTAATAATCAATAGAGCTCCGAAATAGTAGTATATATAATATAAGTAAAGCTTTATAAGATCGCGCGTATTAGAGGTCTTTCGGTATAGAATACTAATTACTTATTTATTAAAATAGTTAATAAATACGAGAACGTTATCGTAGCTATATTTATCGTAGTTAAAGCTATAGTAGTCGATTATAATATACTCCTATAGACGTGATAGTACGGGCAGAGGTTAGAGAAGGCTCGGTTTCTTATCGTATAGTACTTAAATTCGTCGGTAAGTATAATAGTTATAATAGTACTAGTTAATAGTTAAAGCGATTCCGTACTACTAGTATTATAATACTAGTAGTTATAAGGTCTTCTTTATACTTAGATAAGTAGTCTCTAATTAGTCGTATACTTCGCGTATAAGTAGTATACGAAAGTATAAAATATTAGGTACGATTAGTCTTTCTTTATAGAGTAGAAGATCTTTTTCTATAGTTAGTTTTCTAGGAGTAGTAGAGAGAGCTTATTTCCGTAATACTTAGAGTAATAGCATAATATAATTAGCGTTAAGTACTTACTATACTATAGAAAAGACTAGCGATAAGTCGGCGACTTCTAAGGTGTTAATAAGCTTAAAGTTATCTATAGAGTCAAAGCTATTCCAGAGGTTACTTATAAGTAGTACTAGATCGATTTAGTCTTCGCGTAGTAGCTACTATAAACGCTAAGTTCTTTTAGCGTTATTCTAGTCGTCTAATTTATCTGTTCTGCGAGAGAGAGCGTTAGTAAGTAGATTATACTTCCTAGGTCGATAAGTAATTATAAAGTTATAATCTGCGAGTAGCTAAGCATATTAAGCTTATTATGCGTTTAGCTATTTAGAGGTTATAAAGTACTTAAGAGCTTTATAATTAGTAATAACGCGGATCTGATATAGTATACCTACGAGCTCAGATCTCTAGTTACTAAAAGATCATATAATTATAAGCATTTCCTTATCGTAGATAGAGTAATTAAGCTCGGTAAGTAGTATAGTCTTAGAGAAGTAAGCTACTAGGAACTAGTTTTCGTTATACTATTACGATAGTATACCTGCTATTACTTTATTACTAGCGTCTATTTCGATAATATAAGATAGATATTACTAATAGTAATAGAGGAGTAGTACCGAAGTAAGAGCGTACTTTAAGTGATTAAAGGTATCTTTACACTCCCTAGCGAACCGAAATAATACGTTATTTTTAGTAAGTTATATAAGAGGTTTTACAATAATTCTATAGTCTTTAATGAATTATTAGTAGAAGTTATAAAAGCTTAAGAATAATTATATGCCCTTAACTATAGTTAGGTAATTCTAAGATTATATAATATTAACTTTCTTAGGGTCTACCTCGATCCTAGAAGTAGAGATAATAAATCTAAGGTATTTAGTACGAGTAACGTTGAATTTATACTTCTTAAGGTCAGCTTATAATCTAGCGTCTTATAATTATTATAGTACCTTATGTACGTGTAATTAATACTATAGTAAGTCGTTAGAGTAGATCAGAATATTATCTAGATATACTATATAGAAGTCGTCTAAGTAATCGAATAAGATATTATTTATATATCGCTAGTATATCGCAGGGCTATTAGTCAGACCGAAAGGGAGTACCTTATACTTATATACACTATAACAGGTCCGGAAGGTTATATACTCTTTAGAGGCTAGATCTATTCGAATTCAGTAGAACGCCTAGCGAATATCTAGTTTAGTGAATATCTTAGTAGTAGAGATTCTAGCTAGCGTTTTATCGATTAATAGTAGTAGATATTAATCCTTCCTCGTGAGGTTATTAAGTGCGCGAAAGTTAATATAGAATCTTAGACTTCTATTAGCTTTCTTAATAAAAAGAATAAGTATAGCGTATAGTACTTAAGAAGGTTTAATAAAACCTTTAGCTAAGTTATTAGTAATATACGCCTTAATAACTTTAAGTTCTTTAGCCGATATCTTATATAAGAGGGAGTATTTAAAGCTCTTCTTAGCTCTTTCCTTAAGCTTAATTCGGTAATCGTATAAGCGATAAAAAGGGAGAATATCGCTAGCTTCCTTAGAAAAGACGTATACATATTAGCTATACTCGTAAGGGATCTATAGTTCTAAATCTAATTCGCTTAAGCTAATAGTAAATTATTAAGCGGTTTTACGATGTTCCGTAAGGTCGATAGTTAAAGATATAATAGTAGTATTATATTACTAAACTATAATTCGGTTATTAAGAAGCTTATCTATCTCATAAAGGGTAGTAGAGAAGATCTTATCGTTAGAAGACTTCTAGCGTTTATATAAGAGATAGAAAGCTAAGCTGCTAATTATATAAATCTCTAGCGTAAGAGGCTCTAGAAGAGGTCTAAGTATACGAGGTGATCTTAGTCGCTTCCGAAATATCGTAATAGTTATATTTATACTTTAAGTAGCTTCTATTAAGTCGCGAGATAGTGTTCCGAGTAACTATTAATCTATAGTATGAATTGCACGAGTATAGTCTTATATGTAAGTCTTTAATATAGAGACTTCTAATTAGAGTTAAAATAGAGATTCACGCGGGATATAAGCGATAATATCGCTAAATCGTACGTACTTCGGCCGTATATTAGTAGCTTCTCTAGAGTATAAAGACTTCTCTTTACTACTTTATTCTTATTCTTCAGATAATAAACACTTAGGCTTATTATATCTATAATAAGTAGTATAAACGCCGGAGAAATAGTCCTAACTAATCGGCAGTAGTAATAGAGGGTTAGTTACTTATAGAATACTCTCTAGGGGAGAGTTTTAGATATTTTTATAGCTATAAGTCTCCCTAGAAGTACGCTTCCGAGCTAGTAATAGTCGTTTAATAATAGAGATAGAGTTAATAATAGCTCGAATATTAATAAGAGAGTTAGTTGCGCTTCGCTGTTCCTCGTACGCTTCTCAGAACTAATTAAGGCGTTCGTTTCGTTTGTTAGCGTTATGTTAATAGCGCTAGTAAGTATAGTATTTATATAAGTCCTTAATCTCGATCGGAGAGCTATAAACGTTACTAGGAGGAGTATATAGTAGCTAAATAATCTATTGTTTAGAAGTATCTAAGAGTACTTGATATTCCGAAAGCTAGGCTCTTCCGAGTATAATACTATAGTTTCTGAGAGTAGTAATAAGAAAGGGAGTAAATGCCTAAACACGACGATCTACTATTAAATTAAGTATCGTATAGTAACTAATAGTACTACTATTAATACTATTAAAGTCTTTAATAAGAATTACATTTAGTAGAAGGTAAATTAAAGGTTTTAAGAAAAAGGAAAGAGATTTAAGAAAAGAACGATTAATAAAATAGTATTTATTAGCTTCAGAATCGAGAAGTGCGAGTAGCTTATATAAGAGTCTATTCTTAGTAAGAGTAGCACGTATAGTAAACGATTAACTACTAAGAAGCTTCGTAAGGTTAAGATATTGTATATCTCGTATACTACTTAAGAAGGAGTCTTTCCTTAAGCGTAGTCTTTTACTAGCGGTTTAATATACTCCTAGGCGTTATTATACGTTTCTTTATTATTATTATCTTCTGACTCGCTATTAACGTCGTTATTAGTATTAATTATATTAATTCGATACGGAGTATTAGGTCGAGCTAACGATAAGCGTAAGTATAAAGTAAGCGTAAAGTAATAAGGAGTATTCGCTAGTAATTATGCATAAGGCGTATCGTTTCGTATAAAGTATAATACTTATTTACTAGTCGCACTAGTATTCTTAGGCGTAGGAAGACTAATTTGCGGATAAGAAGAGGAGTTAGTATTATGGCGCTAAGAGGAGGTATTTATAGGGCGTTCTTAAGTCGCGCTAGCTTTAGCTGAAGACTCGGAATAATAAGTTTTTTTAATGAATTAACCTTAGTCTTTAGCTTATATAGCCTTAACGTATTCTTCTAGTGTCCTTGACGTTTGGTATTATTAGAAGAACTATTTCCGTAGCTATATAGGTAGCTTCTCTTATAAGTCTATTTTCAGAGTTAATTAATTATTTACTTTAGCTTTACGAGCTAGTGTACGAAACTTATAAAAGAATGTCTAGAAGGTCTACTTATAATCTATCTTTAGCGCGGAGTAGCTAGCTCTTACAGTTTATTAGTCGTATAGATTAGATAAGAAGGAGACGAGTTAAGTGATTATATTAAGTGAATTAATTATACTGCCTTCTTTATTATATTCTAGTTCTAAGAATAAGAGTTCTAGGTAGGTTCTAGCTATTCTTTCTATTTAGTTAAGTAACTAATCTTTATAGTGATCTTTATTAATAAAGTAGCTAGAGTAGCGCTAGAGAGCGTTACGTATCTGCACTTCCTAGAGTTTTAGAGAGTAATCGATTCTATTAGAGAGCTTATTTAGAAGGTTTAGTATCTTCTCTATACGCGTAGCGTATAATATTAATAATATTCCTCTAGTAGATTATTCTCGACGACGATTATTAGGCGTAGGAGTAGCGTTATCTTCTTTAATTAATAGTAGTAGTATTATACGCGATTAAACGTTATTAAATAATATAGACTTAGTAAAGCGCTAAGCAGTTAACTAGTATAGTTCTAGGAACTCGTCTTATAACTAATATAGTTCTGCAGATAAGTCAGCGTTTAATTATCTCTCTTCCGCGAGCTTCCTTTCTGCTTCTTATAGCTAGTAAGCGCGGTTTTCCTATAAGTTACTTATAGTTACTATTAATATAGGGGTATTATTAGGGAGGTTTAGGGACTTAGTAAGTTCGTTAATTATAGTAGGAGTTAGGGAGCTTAACTCGGACGAGGCGTTGTCGCGAGTACTATTTACTATAGAGAGAGGTAGGTTATAGCGAGTATTACGAGTCGCTGAAGAATAAGAGGTAGAGGGAGTCGGAGAACTAGTAGTCGATTTATCGGACTTAGGTTACTTCGGTTTAGGTGCTATTCTTTAAGTTTATACTTAGTATAGGCCTTCTCTGTATAGTATAATCTCCTACGTTTAGTAGCTCTAAGTATAGAGGTATAATATAAGTAGATATTTACTATTTTCCTAGATATAAGTAAAAGAGTTATAGATAATATAACACTTACTCTAGAAAGGTCTTAAAACTATATAAGTAATAAGATCTTATATTATTATAAATATAAAGTAATAAGAATTACTTAAGAATCTATAACTAAGGAGTAAAGAAGTAGAGAGAGAAGGGAAGTATATATATGAAAAGGGGCCCCTAAACTCTACTCGTGTAATCTCGCTTAGTAGTAAGTGTTTCTACTAATAGGGAGAAACCTCTAAACCTGACCAGCCGTCATATTTACTTAACATTAGCCTAAATAGTTATAATAGCTTAAAGCGGAGAATCCTCTACTACGTTAATCCGACTTATACTCTAAGATAACTCTATTAGGGCCTAGATAATACTTAGCGATATACTAGTAGATAACCTTTTAGTTCTATAAGAGAAACTCCGATCGCTAAAGAAATAGAATAATATCCTAAATAATCTTATAGTTAAGTACTTACGAATATTCAGCGAAGACCTTATTTAATACCCTCCGGAAGTTACTATAAGAGTACGACTTTACTAAGCTTATATATCTGAAGACCTTACCCTAAGTATAGAGAGAGATACTAGTCGATTAGTAGCTCCTAAAGAATCGCTAATTCCTCGCTAGGATAAAGGTAAATATATAATTCTACTGGAATACTAGGGCAGGAGCTAAAGAGAGCTTACTAAGTACTTATAGGCTTATAACTAAGTCTTCGATTATAATGCTAAAGGGTATCTAACTGATCTCGTTAAGATTAAATAAGTAATAATATTATTTCGTAAGGAACTAGCGAACGCTTAGGAAAGGTTTAGGAAATATACCTTAGATACCTTTTACGAGATAACCTAGGAAAGTTATAAAGAGTTCTTAGTGAATCTCTAGCTACTTCTTATCTTACGAAGGGTAGCTAACTTATAGGCTCACGAGAATACTTACTAAAGGCTAGGTTAATTAATTAGAGAGTTTATAAATTACTTTAAAGAAAAAGAGGAATAACTCGAACCCTTTACTAAGCGCTAATTACGAGATATCTTATTTAATAAGATCCGCTTAGAGATTCGCTAGAAAATCGTCGAGAATAGCTAAGCTAATAGACTTTAGACTTAAGACTAAGTTATTTCTACTATTACTTTTTAAGAGACTTATATCTTATCTAGAGATACTAATAGTAATAAAAGATAAAAGGAACTTAAAGAGTAGAAATATACGGAGTTAAACGCGAAGAAGGACGACTCGTATAAGTATTAGTAAAGAACTGATAATCGATAAGATAAGAGCTAATAAAGATAAGAAGAGAGGAAAGATCTAAATAGTATACTTATTAGGGATTAGCTAATAAGACGGGATATCTCTAAGGTTTAGTGCTACTCTTATAACGAATATAGATATATCTCTCTGAACTATCTAAAATTAAATACTAGTAATACTAAAGATAAACGCTAAGGAAAGCTATAACTCGTAGTATCTTCTATATTCGGACCGGGTTTACCGGATAATAAGATAGAAATCTAAATAAAGATTCTATCTTAAGGTAAGTAGAAATCGATAACTACCCTTATTAATAGTAGAATAGAAGATAACTTTATATTAAGACTAGTTACTAAAGAATACGAGCTTGAACTTACTAGCGAAGAACTGAGGACTTTCTAGATACTTTCATAGAATAAAAGCGTTATCTTTAGTACTATAGTCGCCTAGGTAGAGATAGCTGATTCGATTAGATAGACTAGAGTCGATACTCTTCGGCTAAGAGTTATTAATATACTAGGTATAGACCTAATATTAGAGTAGCTATAGTTAGAGGATATAGATCCTTAGATAAGCTTTAAGAATAAGTAGTAGAGGTTCCCTTATAATTTAAAGGACTCTAATAGCCTTAATATTATAGTACCTCGAGCTTTTACGACTCTTATTAACGAAGAGAAATCTCCTATATACGCTATAATACTTAACTTACGTATAATACACTAGATAAATACTAGCGATACGCTTACTATTCCCTCTGTATATAGTAACTTTGAGGATATATTCTCTAAGGAGAAAGGAAGCGAGCTACCCCTATTAGAGGGCTATTAATACGCTATCGAGTTAGAACTAGGATTAAAGATATTTTATTCTCTAATCTATAACCTCTCTAAGAAGGAACTAGAGGTTCTTCGGGAATACCTCGACTTATTAGAGGCGAAAAGTTAGATAAGAAAGAGTAAGAGTCCTATAGGTATACTTATTCTTTTTATACTTAAGAAAGATAGTAGCCTTCGATTATATATTAATTACTAGGCTCTAAATAAAATTATAATTAAGGATTAGTACTTTCTGCTATTAATTAGCGAAACGCTAGATAAGCTCCGGGATACTAGAGTATTTACTAAACTAGACTTATAAAACGCTTACTACTATGTCCGAATTCGCTAGGGTAATGAATAGAAAACTGTATTTCGTACCCGATATAAGTATTATAAGTATTAAGTTATATTATTTAGATTATTAAACGTACTAGCGACTTTCTAGGTATTTATTAATAATACGCTAGTAGGCCTCGTTGATATTACTTATATTATATATCTTAATAATATCCTGATCTATTCTACTAACTTATTATAATATGAATAATACGTCTACTAAGTACTAGAGAGACTTTAGTATATAAACCTCTTTATTAAGTTATTAAAATACTCCTTTAATACTAAAAGTATAAAGTTTCTAGGATATATTATCTCCTTAGCTAGCGTTTTAATAGATATAAGCCGGATAGATACTATTAGGGAATAGCTAGAGCTTGAAAGTATTAGAGATATATAAGTCTTTATCGGTTTTATAAACTTCTACTAGCGATTTATTATAAGGTTCTTAGCGATTACTTAACTTCTAATAAGTTTAATAAGAAGTAAGAAGAAAGGGTAACTTACTCTTACTTTTAGATAGAGTACTATAGAAAGGGAGGCTTTTAACGCGTTAAAAGATACGTTTACTATAGTACCTTTTCTTATGCACTTCGATCCACTGAAGCCGAGAAAGCTAGAGACTAATACTTCTAGGTTTACTATCGCGGGAATTCTCTCCTAGCCTAGAGAGTAGCTAGCGAAAGAAAGGGAAAAGGCTATCTAGTTATAACGACACAAGACTCAAGGCGGTATACAAGCAAGAATAAACAAGTAGGGAGGCTAAGAGCGATCTTATATAGTCTACTACGAAAGAAACAAAAAGATAAGGAAGGAAGAAGAAGAGAGATAGAGTGTAAAGCACCTTATATATATATACTAGTACTAGTCCGATACTATACCGGGTCGGATACTAGTTCTGCCGGGATACTTATGAACTTAGGCCCTATTATCTATCCTTCTTCTTATATGATATTCAGGTAAGCTATTGTTATATTACCCTCCCCCTAAGAAGAGTTTAACCCTAAGCTCGGAAAGTTATAGTTTATACTAGAATTAGTCTTTATTATAATTATTTTTATTGATATTCGCGTAATAAGCGCTAGCCGCTCTTTAGTAGTAGTAAATTCTTTATCAGGTTCTAACTAGTTATATCGCTATAATAGTACTATATTAGTTGTAGCTTCTAAATCGGGCGGTAAGTAGTATTTACTTTATCTATTTATAGTAAGAGTCGAGTTTAAGTAAGGCGTAGGGTATATAAAAGAAGAGGTTTATTAATATTAGAGCCTTTCCTTTTTAACCGCGATAACTACTTTAACTTATAAGTTTATTCTCCTTAGACTATGATATAGCTCCTAGAGTAAGTATTATTACTAACTACTATAGTAGTCTACTATAATCTTATATATTAATCGATCTAATTAACTCTTCTCTTAATATAAGTAAGTTTCCTATCTTAGTCTTAAGGATAGTCCTTAAGTATAGTATAAGGGTTTCATAGATCTATAACGCTAACTCCTATAGTACCTTTACTAGTACTTACTAGTACTCTTTTAGTAGCATATTATATATATTACCTGCGGTATATTCGCGCTTTCCTTAAGATAAAATATAATAATACTCCTATTTTAGAACTCCTATACTTATTTAATAAGCTTAACTCTAAGCTTTATAAGTATTATTTAGCGTTAAAGAGCAGTTATAAGTATATAAGTTACTTAAACCTAAACGTAGTTATATATACTAACGCGTTATAATTACCTGACTATATTAATACAGAGTATATTATTTTATCCGGTTTACTTCCTAGTAATAAAGCTAAGGATATAGAGCTAAATCGGAGTAGTATTATAGCTACTTATAAGGCTATTAATCAGATCTATTATCTTGCGAAATCTGCTGCTCCTACTATTACGTTAGAGATTACTATTATATAATTAGTAGAGACTTAAGCTTTAAGGCGTTCTATAGAGAAAGTATTTAAAGAGTTAGAGTTTATTAAAGTAATAAGTTATAATCTTAAACCCTTAGATACTAGTACGATACTAACGCGATATAGGATTTAGATCTTTTAATAATCGATTCAGCGAAATCTAGGTTAATAGCTAAAATAATATTAAAGTAGATAAAGAAGTTAAATAATATTATATAGGAATTTGTAAAGAAAGCTATATTTAAAGCTATAATATCTAATACTAAGGGAAAGAGGAATTTACCTTCTAGTTTAGAGATAGTATCAGATCTAGATACTCTCGGACCTTCTCTAAAGAAGAAACCTTATAGGATTAGCTATTATACTTAGTCTACTACTAGGGCTATATTAGTAGATTTAAATAAGGAGTTAGATATAGTAGTTCCGGTTCTAGATATTCCAGAATTACTAAGAGCTCTAGAGAACTTAAAAGAGAAAGCTAGTAAAGTAGAAGTAGTTAAAGAAGTAGAGTTTTAGATATAGTATTATTATAAAGTATAATTAAGGGATTATCCTTAGTAATAAATTCTAATACTAATAACTATAATAGCTTATTATCCTCTAAGTAATTATAATTATCTATTCTGTCTTCCTAAGCCTTAATCTACTAATCTAGTTTATACGGAGGTCTAGGTTTACTTAAGTTAGTAGCGTAGAAGTCTTTAAGCTTATACGGAGTACTTATTAGGTCGGAAGCGTTATACTAAGTTAAGTCCGGGTTATAGCTTAGCTAGCTAACTTAATACTTCAGATTACCTCTTAGGAGCTATATAGCGAGTATATCTTATAACTCTTACTCTTCTTAAGTAGAAATAACCTCCGGGGGTAAGTTTAGTAACTCCTAGCTTAGTAATAGGTTATCCGGGTCCTTAAAGAGTAATTCGGAGGCGAATATATTATATATAGAGGATCCCGAGGGTAAATCTAGCTTATAAGAGTATCTGATCTTAGCTAGGACCTAGTATAGTCCTACTTAGAGGCTAGATAGCTTCTTACTTAGCTAGTAATTCTTAAGGTTCTTTATAAAGAGAAATACCTTATCTCTAACTTCCTAGTCGATACTGCGCTGTTTCGGGTCAGTTATAGCGCTTATCCTCTGCTAAGCAGCTAGTATATTAGCTTTTATAACCTCGATAGCGGATTTAGTATATTTAGCTAAGGATTTAGTATTAGTATAATTAAGCTTCTCTTATAATATCGATACTATAAGTTACTTCTAATCTTAGCTATTCCGCAGTAGTATACTATATTTAAGGGTATATAGCGCTATACTAATAGAATTATAAGGTAAGGTTACTTAGGCGCGGTTTATTATTAGTAGTAGTTCGCCCTAGTTACTCTAGTAGTAATTAACGAAGAGTCTAAAGCGTTAGTTAATATACTAATTTATAATCTCTATTTATCTGTTAGTTTACTAGTAGAAGGAAATAGAGAGCTTAACTTTAACTCTAATTATATAGTAAAACTCTTACTAGAAGGATAAGACTAGCTAAGCTCTTCAGTTAGATATAATTAACTCAGGGGTATATCCGAAACGATATATCTATTAGATAAATAATATCGCTATCCTACGAGTATCGATATTATAGTAATATAGTATCGATATAGAGTCTTTCCCTAAGTAATTAATAAATACTAATATCTTATTAAATCCTTAGTTATTAGGCGGGAAGTCCTTAAAATCTATAGCTAAGTACTATATAAGGTAGCTAAGTACTAGTAATAAGTAGAGGAATCCTTACTATTTTATCTATTTCAGATAAGAGTACTAGTAAGAGCGGTAATTATAAGTATACTATTTCACGTCCGATATAAGTCCTTTCTAGTANCTATCTAACTTACTTATTAATTAGGACCTTAGTAGTTATAAAGTATTCTAAGGATCGATAGTCCGTATATACGCTAGTATAGTATCGTAGAGATATGAGTTCCGGTCTCTATTTCCGGAAAGACTTAATAATAGTATATAGCTCCTTATTATAGATCTTCTAGTTTAGTTTATATCTATTAAGAACGTAAGAGTAGAATCTAATTAGATACTACTAGTTATCTTTATATAATTAGGAGATAACTCTAGTTATTATACTATTAGAAGTATTAGTTTCTAGTTTAGTTTATAATTCAGAGTCGAAATAGTATAGTTTCTGTACTAATAGTAGCTATTAATATAAATCGTCGAAGGACTTCTTGTAATTATTAGTAAAATTCTATAGTACTATAAGCCGAGTAAGCACTAAGAGAGGTTTAGCGATAAGGCTGAAATTCCGAATAAATTAATAGTAAAACCTATAGAATCCTAAGAAGGATTTTATAGCTATTACTATTTCGGGGTACTTCTAGTTTACTAATAATACTACTTTCTTAGGATCTAGCTCGATTCCGTTAGTAATAATAATATATCTAAGGTATTTAGTCCGAGTAATATAGAATTCGCTTTTCTTAATATCTACTTAGAGTCTAATATCTATTAAGCGTTATAGTACTAATTTAATATATTTCTTATATTCCTAGAGCGTTTCCGAGTATATAAGAATATTATCTAAGTAAGCTATATAGAAGTTATCTAAGTAATCTAGTAGTATATTATTCATATATCGCTAGTACGTACTAGGTCTATTATAGAGCCTAAAAGGTAGTACTTTATATTTATAGGATCCGAAGCGGGTTCGGAAAGTAATATACTCCTCGGATTCGGGGTCTATATAGATATAGTTAAATATTACCCGGATATCTAGTTTAGTAAAGATTACTACTTTAGATATATAAGTTAAGAGCTTATCGATCCTAGGTATTAAGTAGGAATCCTTTCGAGTAATCGTATTAAGCTTATAATAATCGATATAGAAATATAATCCTCTATTAGCTTTCTTAATAAATAGTATAAGTAATATAAAGGGACTTTAGCTAGATTCGATAAATCCCTTATCTAGGTTCTCTATAAGGTACTCCTTAGTTACTTATAGTTCGTCTATAGATTACTAATATAAAAGCGAATATATATTAAGTAATAGTTCTTCTAAAATAATTTTATAATTATATAAGTAATATAATAAAAGAATATTAGAATCCCGCTTAGAAAAGGCTTCCTTAAGAGTATAGTACTATTCCGGTAGCTTTTCGGCTACGAGTTATTCAGTATCGGGATCCTTAGGAGAGTCGCTATTTAAATAGTCTTATAAGAGGCAGTTTATCTTATAGATACTAGTAAAGAATAATTCGGAACTTTTATATTTTATATTAAAGTAAAAAGCTATAGTACTAATTTAGTAAATCAGAACTAGTTTCTAGATCCTCGGAGATTAAGAGAAGCACTTATAGTAGGATTTCGGCGCAAGTATCTTTCTTAATAAATTCGGAGCGGGAAAAAGTTCGGATTCCTTAGCGATAAGCGGAAACAAGTTAAATAGTAAGGATAATACGTTAATATACTATATTACTACTATTTAGTATAATCGCTATTAGTCTAGCTAGTTTATAGCTAAGTCTCGCGCGTTAGCGTTAATTTAGTAAGATCGATTAATACTAAGTTTATAAAGTAATAGAGTTATAATTATCTCCTTATTATATTAGAGAATAACTAGATAGCGTTCCGATTATAGTAGCTTATAGTAGAGTATATCTAGCTTAACTTGAAATCGTCGTATCTATTTAATACTAATAATTATATCTTCTTATCCTAAATTAAGGAGAATAAAAAAGTAGTTATAAATACGCTTACTATTAATAGAAAAGTATAAACGTATAAAATAAGTAATATAAGTTCTAATAGACTATTAGAACTTACGTATTAGAATAGAATAGAGTAGTAGCTCGATTTTAATACTAAGGGCCTCTAATAGTTATCCGGTAAGAGTGCGATTAATAAACAGATAACTATTCGCTCTGATATCGATTAAGCTACTTATAGAGACTCTTAGCCCGTTTATACTAACTATAGTTAAGTATATAAATTACTTATCTCTTATTAGGGAGTTAAAGTCTAGATTAGAGAGATTATACTTATATAGACTTAAGAAGGAGTTTTTACTTAAGCTTTATTATTTCCCTCTAGTATTAGTCCAGATTCAGAAGGTATATCTTCTACTATTTCCTTAGTTACTTAATCCTCTTCTGGAAATTCGTCGATTAACTAAACCTTAGGTAAGTTAAGGTAATCTAGCTTAATATAACTGAGCTATCTATAACTATAATACCTAGAGAGTTCTCCGGTCGAGGTAGTAGAGCGTTTTAGCGCGGAAAGAGTATTAGACTATACTAGGGTAAAGGTATATACGTATAATATAAGAGTAATTTATTAAGAGGCTAAGCTTAGGGACTAGTAAGGAGTAGAACTAGTAGAGGTCGTAGTAGTAATAGTAGGCTTATAGTACTATACTAGAGTAGTAGCTTTCTCGGGATAAGTATATTCTGAGTTATAGCGACGTTTAGTATTAAAAGAAAGTAAGGATCTAACTATAGAAGCGTAGTCCTTATTCTACGTTAGTTTAATAATAAGAGTTAAAGCGCGTAAGGATAGTATAATCTTATCTTATATATAGAAGAACTACTTCTTCTTTTTAACTTTACTTTAGATAGTAGCACTTTAAAATCGACTACGAAACTCGGCGAAAGTCTCGCGTATATAGCCGAGTTATTATATTTCTAAGTAGTAGAAAGCGTTATAATAATTATCTTCCTTTAAACTAGTAAGAAAGTTCTTCTCTAATAAGGAGATTATTTTATTATTAGTTTTAAACTCGTTAGTAAAGTACTAAAGCGTAAGATACTCCTTAGCTAATCTAGTAACTAGCTCCTATATAAGAACGCGCTAAGAGAAGTCCGTAAGGTAATAGTTAGCGTTTATAGCTAGCTAGTCTTATATCGATACTCTCTATTAGAGGAAAGTAAAGTCCGATCTATTATCTAAGAGCAGGATCTTCTTAGTAAGATAAGACTTCCTAAGGCGTGACTCTACTGATTCGGTAATAAGAGAGGGAGATAGTTTATTAGGAATAGTATCTTCTCTCTTAGTACTACGTATCGGAATAGAGTTTATTAGCTTATTAAACTCTAGAATACGCGGAGATTACGATATTAGTTCTAGTAGGAGAGTCGAAGATAAGCGAGGGACCCCTATAAGGAACTTATCTTATATAGAGATTAGTCTATCTATAATATCTTCTAGAGAGTTATTCTTTTCCTCCTAGTCCGCTAATTATTATAAGAGGGAATAGATCAGGTTCGAGTTACCTGTAGTAGTAGGAGTACTTAGCGATTATACTCCTAGTGAATTTCGCTTTTATTTTCCTTTTTCTCTTAGTTAGTACTTCCTTAATAAGATATTAATATTCTCTAAGGTAAGAGATATTTAGAGTAAGGAAAAGTATAACAAATCGGGTTTAGAGGTAAAGCGAGGAGGATCGCGTTAAGTTCCCTTAGAACTAGAGGAGTTTTTAGTTTATTAGTTAAGAGCTATAATAGTAGCTTAAAAAGGGGTATATTAGAGCTATTTCGGCGGTAATACGTAAAGGTTAAAGTTCCGGGGTATTTATTATATCTTCTTTAAAATCTATTTATAATTCCTTTATATTAAGAGGGTTATTAAAAGAGCGTTAGTAAAGACCTCCTCTATTATACTATTTATAATAAGCTAAATTAAATCCTGATTTATAGTTATCCGAGAGATCTCTAGTATCTTAGCTATATACAAGTAGTTATTAAATAACTAACTTAGTAATAAGATATTATAGTAAGCTATCTCCGGCTATCTTAATCTTTTTATTTAATATAATAACATAAGACTTAAGGCGGTATATAAGTAAGAATAAACAAGTAGGGAGGCTAAGAGCGATCTTATATAGTTTATTACGAAGGAAATAAAAAGATAAGGAAAGAAGAAGAAAAGAGATAAAGTATAAAGCACCTTATATATATATACTAGTACTAGTCCGATACTATACCGGGTCGAATACTAGTTCTACCGGGATACCTATAAACTTAGGCCCTATTATCTATCCTTCTTCTCATATGATATTCAGGTGAGCTGTCGTCATACTAGTACCCTATCGCGTTCTTTAGTGAAAAGCTAGAACTTACTAAGTTAAATTATAAAGTATATAACTAAGAACTCCTTATAATTATTAAGTGTTTTATATACTAGAGGTATTACCTTAAAGGTAGTATAGCCCTAGTTAAGGTATTAATAGACTATAGTAATATAACGACATAAGACTCAAGGCGGTATACAAGCAAGAATAAACAAGTAGGGAGGCTAAGAGCGATCTTATATAGTCTAGTACGAAGGAAACAGAAAGATATAGAGCTCTAAAGGAGTCTGCACCTTCTATATATATAAAGAGGGTATACCTAAGGCACCGATACTAGCCTATATCTGCTACGTATACTATACGCTATTATATTACTCCCTTCTAAGATAAAGGCTCGCCCTCGAGCCTTTAAAAGCAAATAAAAAACGAAAGAAAAGATAGTTAAATCAAGTCGAATTCCAAATAAAATCCAAGTAATTTTTAATCTAAAGCGTAAGACGCAAATCACTTCTTCTTCGTCTTCAATATCAGATAATCGCCCTTATAGTAACCGTACTTCTTATAGTAGTAACACTATACTTCCTCGATAGGTATTAAGAGCTCAGAAGACGTACTAACTATCGGTAGAGCTAGAGTAGCTCGAGGTATTAAAGGTAGTTAAGAGAGTTCTAAATCGAGTGCTATAAGAGAAGAGACTATAGCTGAATAATCAGTCTTCTAAGAGTACTTAATTAGAGCGGCAGCTATATGTAGCCGTATAATAAGCTTCGGCTAGAGGTAAAAGTACTACTCTGATTCAGCTATACCTCCGAGAATTACCGAGCTTTAGAACTTTATACGGAATTACAAAAAGGACTCTTTTTTTATTAAAAGCTTATGAAATTCGGTCTGATACTACTCCGTTTCGAGTCCGGAAAAGTAATAAGAAGCGAGTACTGAAATTATCTCTTTAGTAGAGAAGAAAGGCGTAATTTCCGAGAGATAATATAGTTCTAAGTAACCTCTTATAAAGCTAGAAGTAGAGCTCTAGACTAGCGCTTTATAAGTATGCGTAATTAGGTATTAGTCTAAATTAACTTCTAGTTAGTCCTGAATAAAAGCACGCTATTAGCTAAAAGATAAGTTAATCCCTATATTAAGATTATCGATACTTTTAGTTAGTTACGACTTACTAGAGGTCTATAAATTATTAATTAAAGAGTATTTAAAAGTAAGTTCTATTAGTAATTATAATACCGAGTTTACTAAAGGTTTAAGGTTTACCGAAGGTCTAGAGTTTATTAATTATACCTAAATACGTAAAAACTCGGCAAATATCTGTTCGATGCGACTAATACTAATAGAAAGCTCCCGAGTAGTCGATTCTATCTATAATTAATAGTCTTTAATCGATTGAAGTAATTCTATAGTAAGTACAGAATCGGAGGGGCTACGAGGGTATTCCGGTGAAGCTATAGGAGCTAGCTGAGCCTTCTTAGGAGGTATAGTATTAGGTAAGCGAGGCTAAGCGAAAGTGATAAAATACTTAAAAGTTATAGAAGAAGCGAAAGTCGAAATCGAATTCTGAAGAAGCCGAAAGATTAAGAAGAGTTAGATATCTTCGTTAAGTAGATATAGAAAGTATTAAATTAAAAGTTCTAGTAAAGGGAGGTCGATTCTGCTGAGGGGGATAAATTATACTAGAGTATAGGGATTACGAGTCGAATTCTGATAATTTCCGCTAAGGTAATAAGCTATTTCGTCCTAGCTTAAAAGTAAGGTTTTTCGCTATTAAAGCTACTTTCAGAAGGTTAAAGTCGAGTGAGAGGATAATAAATATTAGGGCTTATAGGGAAGTTTCTATCTAAAATTCGTCTGCTATTTTACTTCGTACGCACGAAGGAACGAGTTTCGAAGTATCCGAGAGTAACTTCGTAGTAATACTAGTGCTTCTAAGGCTGAATTATATTTAAATTCCTAGCTATCTGAGAGATCTCTAGAATCTCAGCTCTTTTGAAAACCTAACTATCGAATTCGTAATTAATAGTACTAACTATTTCTATATAATTCCGAAAATCTAAAGTAAGTAGAGATAACTTAACGAAGAGCTCTCTAGTAATTATACGTGCGAATCGAGTTTTCTAAGTAAGATATTATTTAATACTATCTCCGGCGGTCTTAATCTTTCTATTTAATATAACGATATAAGACTTAAGGCGGTATATAAGTAAGAATAAATAAGTAGGGAAGCTAAGAGCGATCTTATATAGTCTGGTACGAAGGAAACAGAAAGATACAGAGCTCTGAAGGAGTCTGCACCTTCTATATATATAAGGAGGGTATGCCTAAGGCACCGATACTGGCCCGTATCTGCCACGTATACTATGCGCTGTCACAAGTAACCTCCGTCACTTTATAACTACGATAGTATTAAGCTAGCGATAAGCTAGATAAGCTCTAGAGCTATCTAAGTATAACTTTATATTAAGTTATAGATAAGGGAAAAATAATCCCGCTGATAGACCGTCGAGAAGGCCTAATTATAAGCTAGCGAAAGATAAGGAAAATATTATACTCTTTACTTTATAAAATAAGCTATAAAGTGTAATTAAAGACAGGTTAATCTATATACCTAGTAAAGCTAGTGATATAATAGAGAGTAACCGGTATCCGAACGATAGTATATCGTACTAGTTAACTCAGATTCTATAACTTACTAATAATACTTCTTTAAAAGGAGTATCGATCGAGGCTATAGATACGACCTCTACGCTTAACTAGCGATATATGCTTATGAAGCTTAATAGTTCATAGAACTTATTTAGAGGTCTAGATACTCTCTTAAGAGGCGCTAGCGAGAAGCCGGGCGCTAGCTAGTATAGCTATAGCTATAGCTATAGATATACTATACTATAGTTCTTTATAGCGAGTATTATAAGAATCGAAATAGTAAACCCTAAGTCGAACTCACTTCTCTTAACGCTTATAAAGCTATAGAAAAGAGACGCCTTTACTATTAAGAAGTTAGCTAGATTATAGAAAACTAGGGATATAGATTAGAGTATTAATAGCGAAAGACTACTTAGATACTAGCGAAAGGCTTATGTTCCGCTAGACGAAGCTATCTATACTAAAATTATAAAGATATACTATAATAATTTAACTATAAGCTATTTTAGTTAAGATAAGACGCTAAAGCTTATCTAGCGAAAGTACTATTAGCAGAAGATAAAGCCAGATATTAAAGAATATATTAAAAGTTGCGATATTTATTAAAAGATAAAAGTAAGAAGAATAAAGATAGCTAGCGAGATATAAGCGCCTAGCTAGCTAAGTAAGCTATTTAAGTCTATAACTATAGACTTTATTATAGATCTGCTACCTTATAAAGGGAGCTCTATAGGAAGAATCTCCGATAGTTTACTAGTAATTATTAATAGATATACTAAAGATATAGAGTATATTCCTTACTTAAAGATAATTAATACGCTAGGCTTAGCTCGGCTATTTATCGACTATTAGTTTAAGGACTACGGATTACCTGCGGTTATTATTACTAATAGAGGTTCTGTTTTCACTTCTAAGTTCTAATAAGAAGTATGCTTTTATCTCCGAATAATAAGAGGTCTTTCGACAGCGTTTTACTTATAAACTAATAAGTAAACGGAACGATAAAACTAAGCTATAGAAGTATAGCTATAGTATTTCGTATACTATCTTTAAGATAATTAGGTAGACCTGTTACCTATAGCGAAGTTCGCGTATATGAATATATATTATAAGGCTATTAGAATAAGTCTAAATAAGGCTAGGTATAGAATTATACTAGATAGTCGCTAGAGTATTGAGGACGATCCTATAAGAGGAGAGATACTTACTACTAAAGAAAGAGTAGAAGAAGTAATTAAGAAACGCTAAGAGCTAGAGAATAGCTAGCGAAGAACTAAAGAAACCTAAGCGAAGTAGTATAATAAGAACTATCGACTAGTCAAATTTAAAGTAGATTAATAAGTTCTACTCTTAGTAAAGAATATCAAAACTATTTGATCGAGTAAGAAGCTAGACTACTAATTTCTAAGGCTATTTAAGATTAGTAAAAGAATTAGAAAGCAGGTATATCGATTAGATTTACCTACTAAGTATAGTCAGCTATATAATATCTTCTATATCTTACTATTAGAACTATACTAGTAAAGGCCCGGCGAGTCGCTAGAAATTATCTAACCTGATCTTATCGATAGCGAAGAGTTATAAGAGATTAAGTCCTTACTAGACCGGCGAGTAGTTAGAGAGAGAGAATAATTCCTAGTAAGATAGAAAGAGTTTACTTCTACTTATAATTCTTAGGAGCTAAAAGAAAACCTCTAGGGACTCTAGAAAGAAATTAAAGCTCTAAAAAATTAAAACGCTATAGAAAGACTAGCGAAACGCTAGCGAAAGTGAAATAATACTTATAAAAGAATATATACTTTTCTGTTTTTTCCTATAGGGTTTTATAGTTTTAAAGGCATATTAGAGATTATAAATCTAATAAAAGTCTAAGAGGAAAAAGAGGTTTTATTATCTATATAGATCGCTAGTAAACTAGCCCTTACTAGATAAACTCCGAGATATCGCTAAAGAAAGTTTATTTAGTAACCTCCTGATTAGTAGTATCTATATTCCTATCCGCGACTTCCTCTCTATTAACCTCTAGCTATATATCTAGTGAAGCTACTTATAGAAAGAATCTAGTATAAATAGTATAGAAGTCTTTCGCTAAAGATTAGTAGAGAGTTCGCTAAAGAGAGTAATTTATACTATACGGAGATTACGAATTTCCTTTAGAAGAGTAGTATTTATAATATCGATAGTAGTAGTGACTTTAGCTATAGAGCGTAGTATATGCCCAGATACCTCAGCGATCGCCGATATAATACTAGAGGATAGCTTAATATTAGAATTAATAACTAGTTTCTAAGGAGATTTAATAGCTATAGTATTACTAACTTTAGAAGTATAATTAGCCTGCTTCTTCTCTGTATTAAAGCGTGCTTAGATAATCTTTAATACTTCTCTGGAACTCTCGCTTATTACTACTTTTAAAGCTATATCTTATAATTAGCTGAGAATACTTATTAGGATAGCTAGAACCTCGCTAGCTATTAGCTAAGTATTCACTAGAGAGAAGAAATTTATATTTATATCCTCGTAAGATTTACTTTTCTTAATATAGTTTATATACTTATTAGTAATAGAGTTAGGAGCTAAAGTATACTTTAACTTAGGGAATAAAGTATACTCGCTAGCGTATCGCAGGTAAATCTCCGGATACGGTATCTTCTTATTTACCTTAGTATAAGCTTTCGACTTTATTTACGTATTCTTTCGACTAGTATAAAGGGTCTTATTATAATAAGTAGAAGGGCTACTATCTTAGCTCGGCTCGCCTTTAGTATCCTCGTTATTATCTTTAGCTCGCTAGTAGTTAGTTGATAACCCGCTAGCGACTACGGTTTTTCCCTTATTAATAAGAGTGAAAGTATTACTAGAAGGAAGGGTATCTTTAAGCGAACTACTAGCGGCGCGCTTACGAAAGTTCTTCTTAGGAGCTAAAAGATTAAGTTAGTATTACCTAATACTTTATATTTATAACTTACGTATAGTTACTATTATTATTATTAGTTATTTAAGAAGAGAGAGAAGAGAGAAGGTTAGAGTTATATAGAGGAGTTACCTAGCGCTATACCCCGTATTCTAGCCTTACTAATAATAAAGAAGAATTAGAATAAAGGTGAATCCTAAAAGGAATATCTCGCTAGCGCCTCGCTGAAGTATCGCTAGCTAGGGCATTTTAACGCTTTCATTTCTAGGATAGAAGTATTTAAGAGGGGAGATATTATAATAGGTCTATGCGCCTAGTGCCTCTTACTCCTATATTTCAGAATTAGAGAGGAAGGAAGAACTTTCTCTCCTTAGTAATTAGTTTCTATATTAACCAGATTATTACTAGCGAACCTCTAGCGACTATTCTACTATTCCATTATGCCTATTTACCTCAGCGTACTAAGTGATCATTATATCTACTAGGACGAGTTTATGGATTATAACGTTCAGAAGCGAGATACTTCCCAAATCAGACTTTTTGTAATAAAGAATACTAAAAATGTTTGCTCTAAAAAAACGCCAAAGAAAATATGGCAGGTAGAGAGTCAGGATCAGCCACAATATCCAATTTAATACAGATCTTGTAAAGTACGCTAGGCTCAGTTACTAATACTCGTTAATAGCGACCTCTCTTTCCGGGCGACCCAGTTATCGCCTGCTTTCTAGTAGAGTAGGCTCTTCCCGAAATACTCTTGACACCATTCCCTGCAGCAAAAAGCCGTACGTATAAGCTTCCACTAGCACAAGATGTTATGACCTACAAAGGTCTTATCAGAACCGCTTTCAGCCATATACTATAGCGCGAGATGCTTAATTTGGAATAACCATAGCTTTCAAGACAAGAACAGATGTAGTGAATGGGGTAATAACAGGGTCTCTATCTTTTGTAGCTGTATAGTACGATGGCCCTTACACCCCATTATTAAAGAAGAATGCGTGATCATACTTATTTTCATAATAATCTGGGACCTATGATAAAAGGTCTTTATGATTCGAATTTTTCTATACACGTGTGAGGATATGAAGTGCTTTAATATGTCTTTCTTATTCTGTCGGGATCAATATAGACTTGGTAGTACTTAAGTTGTAGTCGAACGAGATTCCATATCCGTTCATTAAATTAGCTAGGGCTGCAAAGCTGTTATCTATATCTCGGGAACCAGTTGAAGACTGAAACGAGTTTCATAGAAGACATTGATAGCAAACCACATCTGCAGATTTGACAACGTCTTGGATGTCTTGGACATCTCTGAACTTACGTATTCCATGGAAACGCACCATAGTGTTCGGTCCAGCATAATCGGGAGACGGGCGGAACAGATGATCTTCAGAGAAACCAGAGCCTAAATCGCCTGTGATGTTGAATCCTTGCTTCAGGATCATTGTCAGAGTTAATATCCGAAGCTTGGTTTGTTACGTTAGTCTAGCTCTCCGTCTACTTCTCCCTTGAAGTCAAGATTAGATCCTTCATATCACTGGTTAAGCTCGGACCACTAATAGTGTGGATATTGGATCGGCAAACCTTTTGTCGTCGTTGGTGGCTTGGTGCCAAGAGTGACCGAGGCAGGCAGATCTGACTTTCATCTTCGGTGAAAGGTTCAGACTGAAGTGGCTGAACCATGAGCGTTGGCACAGGGGAACCAGGGGTTATATTCAAAGCCTCGTCACACATCCCTCTATCACTGAGGACGAGGCTCAGCCAGTTACGATGTCTATCAAGGAGGACATGACCACTGAAACAAGTAATCCCTACGACAAGCAAGCGAGGACTTTATGTTCCAGTCAGGTGGTAAATGGAATTACAAGCCATCTGGAATACATACGCAGAATCAAGAGAGAGCTTAGGCCTTTGATAGATGAGATTTGCACTTGTATCGATCGATCTTCTAGCTCAAGCTTAGCCTGACCGCGGCCACTCACGAATGGCGGTAAGAATCTTCCATACACTTATTTCATTCTCTTATACACTCTATAGCTAGACAAAATTCCTCATATGATCTGCCGCTGCCTCTAAACGAGGTTGGGATGCCTCAATTGATCCAATGTGTGCAAAGCCTTTCCAACAAAAGTCTTTCCACATTTGCGTGGCGTTACGCGTGGCGTCACACGTGGCTCAAATGAAAGTATGATTGTGGATTTTTGAAAATACTACAATTGAATTTGAGTAACAAAGTCACATCCTTTGTGTGGATCCTTGTACAGTACCTACGTACTGTGGCTACTTGATGGCTAGGATACATAAACACAAACCCTGAAAAGTACCTCTGGTACACTCTCCTCCACAATTAGAAAAGTCCTGGTCATACGATTACAAGTAGGCAACTGCCCTTGATGAGACTCGTAATAGAACCAGAGTAACTTTTTATTTGTCCCAGCCACAAGAAAGGATGTCCATCAAATGCCATCTCCATGGTCAATATCACGTGTTATCTGCACACCCCCCTGACCTAACATGACTCTGCGGCAGGTCCGGCCTCTGATCTTCAACTTCGCCCGAACTCTAATATCTCCTTTCAGCGTGACAGCCACCTTTTGGGAAACTTTGCTGATCTTCTCTCCATATTAACAGGACTCGACCAGGATATATCCATAAGACCGTGAGACACCGCCTGAACAGGGGCCTAAATTAGAACATCCTTCACAGTAAGGTTTGATTGCGTATCTCCCCCAAGTTAAGGTTCTGCGCATGGCATTTGATGGCTTGCCAACCACCGTGACTGAACTCTATATTTTCTACCGCAGTTTGGACATTCGATGTCATGCCAACCACCTGTACGAACTCTGAACTCTGAACTCTTTGCCAGAGTATTAAGTTGAGCCATTTTCCTCGAGAAGTCTGTTCATAACCATCCAGAGACTTGTTCTCATTCACGCATACTCCTCCTCACTGTTTCCTGCATTTGATTGATACCCTACTCCCTCCATCAATACGTACAATAATTACACTACCTCGAAACCGTCATCATGAAGTACTCTTTAGCTTCCAGCCTCACTTTGGGGCTATCTGCATTGCAGGTGGTCAACGCCAGATACGTTATGTATGTCGATCAGTAAGTTTTGCCCGGCCCAAATCATCTTATCAGTGCCCCTAACTATCTCAGATTTCACTTGACGGATCTTCCAAACAAGACCGTGGCAGCTGGTATCGACACAGTGATAATGGCATTTGCCAATTCATCATTATTTGTCTCTCCTGCTGGAAATTACACCCCATTTGAACCGGTCAGCAAGATGCGATCCCGCTTCGACGAGGGTACGAAGATCCTCATTGCTTTGGGAGGTTGGGGAGACACAGACGGATTCTCTGCGGGAGCTGCAACCGAAGAATCTCGAGCGGATTTCGCTAAGAACGTCGCGAACATGGTGAACAGTCTCGGCTTTGATGGCGCAGACATGGACGTAAGTGAATTAATCCATTGGAGGCCTCGAGATCCCATAGATCGTTCGGGGGAAGCTACCGAAGCTCAGAGTTCCTCGCTGACACTATCTAGTTTGAGTATCCTGGTGGAAACGGAGCAGACTACAAGCAGAAACCTAACTCCAGCAAAGTCTCTCAAATCGAAACATGGCCTCTTCTACTTGCCGCTATCAGAGCTGCTCTTGGTAAAGACAAGCTGCTGTCTATCGCAGCTCCAGCACTCCAGCGAGACATGATCGCTTATACACCCGAAAAGGCAGCCGCCATTTTTGAGCCTGTCGACTTCGTCAACATCATGACTTACGACTTGATTACCCGCCGCGACAACATGACCAAGCATCACACTGATGTTGCAGGCTCACTTGCAGCCGTCGAGTACTATCTCGATGTCCTCCACCTTCCTCCAGTTAAAGCCAACCTCGGATTCGCATTCTACGCAAAGTATTTCTCGACGGATCCAGCAGCTCCTTGTGAGACCGGTCTGGGTTGTGAAACTGTTCTGCTGGAGGATGAGAACGGAAAAGATACTGGCAAGAGCGGCGCATTGACCTTCGAGATTGCCAACTTGGCCCCCCCACCAACAAATCTTACCGTGAGTCCTGATGGATCTTGTGGTGCTGCTGCTGGACACTTCTGCCCTACTGGTGAATGCTGCAGCGCCTACGGATTCTGCGGAACTACCGCAGGTCACTGTTCGAGCTGTCTTGCGGACTACGGAAAATGTGATACCGTTTCGATCAGCACGCTATTCAAACAGGCGTTGGGGAATGGGACCACCGACGAAGTTGCTGGCGGAGAGTACCACTTCGATAAAGCCAATAACCAATTCTGGACTTGGGATACTCCTGATCTCATCCACAGAAAGTTCGAACAGATCGTCAAGGCAAAGAACCTCGGTGGTGTAATGGCATGGAGCGCTGGGGAAGACAGTTATGATTGGAGCCGCATACTTGCACTTCAAGCCGGTGTCGCGGCTATGAAGAATTCTAACTGCCCATAAATTATGTAGTCTGGGTACAAGGATTGTCACGTCTTAATGAAATAATGTTAGAAAGTATAGTTTTACTCTTAGATAGCCTTCAATTCAATTCTTATCGAACAACACTATCACTTCCTCTCCACCTAAGATGTATATGATGATTTATAAGTCGCACTTCCTTAGAACGACAAAGGGGGTACGATCAATGGCAATCAAAATCTTCTCAAGGATGAATCAGATCGAGCACACTCGAAGCCTTTGTCACTGAACATATTTCAGACTCCTCAGTATTGAATTTCTATTTGGTATGAGTCTGAGTGCCGTGCCAACTAACGGTAATCCACGATGACTAGCACCGCTCTCGTTGGACTATCGAGAATCTCAGTTCTCGGTAGCTTTCGTACCGAACACCGGAGCAAAGGAGAAACCCTCCACGAGCACTCTTAGGTCCTTCGATCAGAGCTTAGCTAATGAAGTGACGCGGTACTTGGTGTCTCCAGAAGTGTGGAAAAATCCCACTGTGGATTTACAAGGGCAAATACACCAAACACTCCCTGCAAATCCACCGAAGATAGTTTCAGACTTCAGGAGCAACAGAGTCAATGGGATGGACACAGATTACTGATCTGGGTCCGTTGCTATGCAGTTGCTTAGGCTACACCTATTGTTTACATGAAATCTGCTCCCTCTCGTTAATTATTTTAGGCTTTTATATCCTAGTAAAACTCTACATCAGCCTCGACAACTACCGAAAGTCCAATGTGGCTAATAATCGAACTTGATTTATAAAGTTTCACACTAACTAGGGGCTGTCATCTGAGTCTAACCCAATTTAATGCTGTCCAGGAAACCCAAAGTGGCGAGCTGTTTACTTTCGTATCCATGGTTGAAAACGACCGTATCGCTTCGACTGCGATGATTGAGAGTTTTCAAGGATTATGAGTAATGAAAACGGGCGCTTGATGGAGTGATGGTTTGAAATTGAGTTATTGGTTGAAAGACCGATCATAGGATCATGTAGGTCTACAGTTTTAGTCGCAATGGACACCGTATCCGAGCAAAGTTAAACGGATTTCATCAAAGTTCTGATTAAGTTGTAGCTATATTGTTCGCTCATGAGCATATAAGCGAAACTTTACATCTCATGAAAATCATCATTCATGAAGGGGTCAAGGAATCCTTCTGGCAAGCAAAAGACGACTTCTTACTTGCGAGCACCACCCCAGCTCCCCAAATACTGCCTCTCCATATCATCTGGCTTCTCAACAACGTCATCCGCCCTGCCAACCAAGACTCTCAAATCATACTCATCATTCTCAGTCAACGTCTGATTCGAATCATGTTTACCACGTCCCAACATCGCACCCTCGTTTGACAAACTATCGGTCATTGACTCACCCGGACTCGACTTATCGAGCTCCGAGACCACCGGCCCAGCTTTCGACGCAAATCCTGCCTCGAATCTCGGCGCTTGTCTCGCCAATTCTCGCGGTACTGGCACTCGTGCCGAAGGAAATGGAGATTGTGTTGGTGACAGTGATGGGCGATTTTCGCTCGATTTGGCGTCCTCCAGCGAGGGCGCTGCGCCTAAACCCGGAGTCAAACCTCGCTTTACTAGGGATTGCAGCTGGTTCAAGACGATAAATTCGAGCTTGAGCTTGATAGCGTAAACCAAGGGATGTACAGTGCATTTCAGTGTGAATTTGTCGGTGTAGTCGAAGAGCGTTAGGATGACATCGAGGGCGATGACGAGGAGTTGAACAAGGAGAAGAAGTCCAACCACTTTGCGTGTTTGCATTGGGTAGCCGATCTTGAGGAATTTGCGTGTGTGGTAGATGTATAGGCATGACATGATCGTTTCTTGAATGGTGAAAACAGTTTGCTGAATTCGTTCCATGATCTGCATCGGTCGATAATATGTGTTGTGATTTCTAGTCATGAGGCCGAATTCGAAGACGGCGATTGGTGTGTGGCAGACAAGCCCATCGATGAGGATAATGACGAGCAGCCATTTCAGTATGCGTTGGCTTCTGACGACCAAATGGAGACGAGACCACAGTACGATGGAAAAGCCGGTCACATTCATGATCCAGCCAATCTTACATATGACGACAACCAGAATCACTGGCCAGGTATTTTCGAAAGACAAAAGGATGTAACCGGTAGTCTGGAGGATAATGCCGATTGTTGTGAAAATAATAGACCAGAAATAAATCCCGGCATGCCGTTTGAACGTTACGTAGACAAGAACAAGCACCTCAATGCTCATCCAGTACGCGATGGCACACACTGCAGCGATGAGGCAAAACGCAGCTGGACTTTGTTAACATTAGTTAGGCTGTCGGGTTGTAAAGGAGAGAGACACTTACTTCCATGGTAGCCATCCTACGCGATCGAATGTCCAATCATAATCAGAGAACTTTACAAAATGAACACATTCTTCAGCCATGATGACTTGTTCCAGCGATGCAGTACTAATATACTGGTTTTGTCGCCGTCCTAGATAGTTTGAGATGTGAATGAGAAAGCCGGAGACAAAAGCCAGTCAGCGGAAATGTCACCCCTATATGGAGTATTTGATATTCAAGTATAATATAAATTGCCTATGAGCAGCCCCCATATCCGCAGCACTCGAGAACTTGGTCTCATCAACGGACCCCACCTCAGATTCCCAAAAGGCTGAAAATGGCACACCTACGTTCCAGTAAGCGGAGCGCAGGTAATTTTTGGAGAGATTTCTAACATTCCCGACGTCCTTTGAGGATATAAATCGAGCTTCACCCCTGTCGTGATAGGTTAGTTGAGGCTGGAGTGTGCAGCCAAGACGCTGATTAACTCACGCGCATACACATTTTCGGGCAGCACTTAGGCATGATTACTATGCATATCGCCTTCGGGAGTAGTGATATATGCAGACAGCCAATACAGAAGTTCGGTGTCTTGCTCCGGTGCCACGTATGTGGATATAATGTGCGATGCCTATCTTCGGGAAGTGGAAAACTTGGCATGAACTGGTTCCAATCTCGAGCAAGCAATATAAGCGATCATTAGCAAGAACGACGACGTAAGAAATCAAGGTACTCCTCGGCGACTGGAAATGTCGATATCAATTGGTTTGATAGCCAACTTGAGGTAAGCAAGCATCTAGAAATGTTGAAGCTTCCTACAGCGCTGGGAAGCGAGCAAACATCCTTCGACATTCACAATGATAATCCAACTAATATCCTTCTACCGCTTATCAATTCCTGGCATAACCGCTTCCAAGAGAAAGCCAGTCTGGGTAAATTCCGCGCCTGTCAAAATCACGGATTGGTGGTGGTGGCGGTGAAATCCACGGAAGATGTCGTTTTATATGGTGTTGCAGCCAACTTACGAAAATGAACAGGGCTGAGTAAGTCAGCTAAAGTTTAAATGCACTTCAAAACCTGCCTCTATACGACTCAGAAGCCTGTAGCTGATGGACCTATAATTAGATATCTCAATGGACTCGTGTTTTTACAGATTGTGTGAGGTATAGTGGATTTTGAAAGATTGTAGCCAAGTTGGCTACTAGGTAGTTCAAGTGGTCGTTAAGGGCCTTGACGCCAGTGCGCAGCTACCAGTCTGCCAGAAAACTACGATTTACACAGCCGTAAGATCTCAAAACGAGACTCTATATCAGGGAATTGACATTAGAGAATTTCCAAAGTCACGTTGAAAGTTTCTAAAATTGTAGTCAATTAGGCTAGTGTCGAGAAATAAATACCTCGTTGGATATTAGTGTGGGTATTCAACAGGTGCCTGAGACAAACGCTCTTATTTGCGCGGTCCATAGCTTGGTACGTTGGGCGCCATCGAGGGTGGCTTTTCCTGAGTGTTGTCTCCTTACAAGTAGGGACAATTGAGGTCAGAAACGTGTCAATGTCGATAGATCGATCAGGGACTTACAGCTTTCAATATGCAGTTTGGAAAGGATTACTAATGCAACTCATTCAGCGGGTTGTAGGGCCAAACCCCTGCAGAATCTTCGATCTCGCTTAGAATCCGCTGTGCCGCTACAGTATGCAATTACATTATATAATTACATAAGGGCTCACCGTCATCCTAATCGTCTTGGCGGAGTGGTTAACGCGATAGACTTGAAATCTATTTCCTTCGGGAGCGTAGGTTCAAATCCTGCAGACGATGGCCAAATTTTATTTTTTGCCGTTTCTAGACAATATGCATTTCTCATATCCGTTTCGAAAGTATATATTCTTCCAACTTTTCCTATTCTCTCTTTTTCAATATTTCAGCTTTCTTTTGGTAATCTTGTGATTAAATAGATCGCAGCTTTTATGTATCGAACAGAAAGTATATAAATAACCTCTTGTTTCATCTATCTTGTTTTTGAAATAATCTTCAAGCATTTAAAGTATCTGACAGATAGTTATAGCGGTAAATTGGGCATAGAGTATAAGAAGAACCTTGAATATAGAGGAGAATATTCATGATATAGGATACGCGTGTCCAGCTACTTCTTAATAGCAAATGACGCACGCATAATAATAATTATAAGAATATCTATCAACTCCTTATCATCTGCTCCCCCAAAAAAAGTGACATAATAGTCAATCATGAAGGCAGAAGGCTACTAAGACTAGATATGAAGAACAACAAAGCCTCGAAGTGATATATTACAAGACATATTGATTTCCAAAAAGAACACGAAAACACTCAAGTCCTCTTCTAAGATTTCTATCGGAATAGTTAAAAGTCTTATCTCGCCCGCTCTTTCTTTCATAAATATATGAGTATAATATTCTTACGAGATGCTTTGAGTTAAAGTGATCTAATATTTCTGAACTATAAGCTCTTAGCAATAATGTCACACTCAGAGCATCTTTACCGCTGCTATTTCTATATCTATTTTTCTTTTTCAATTATGAAAGGATGTCCCAGGTCTTTTCTTACATAGCTTTCTAATAGCAATCACAGGCTGCGTGTCTGCAAGCACGAGAACAAATTTTTGCGTCAGAGGTTTCGATACGAAATGATCAAGTGCATTGCAACTTCGCGGTTTAATACGACTTGCTTTCTACAAAAAACATCTATAATTTGATTAATAATCCAAAATACTGACTTCTATCTAATACGCTAATAATCAACAGCCTAGAGAAATAAAGGCGACTATCTATATTGATATAGGAATTAAAACCTCGAATAACACGCTATAGCTCGTGTGACCTTTGTTCGTCATATTCTAATAAACCTCCCGAGCGAAGCAATGGCTTATGATATTGCTTGCTATTGGAAACCTTCCTTTATAAGATAACTCTTCCTTCAACATAGTAACGGACCTTATGAAGACGAAGATTGCAGTCAAATTTTGCTAGGTCTTTGTCTCTAAAGTGTTTCAGAACCTATTAAAACTAATCTCCGACGATTCACTCTTGGGTCAACTATTGCCTTTCTTGATTTATGCTTAGTGTTAGGCTGCGGCATGGATTCTGGGGTTTTTCGAAAAACCTACCTATAGGGACTTATAAGGTACTATAGACAGGTTTCATTACTGAAGTCTCAATGAGGTCTCAAAATACCATTAGGAAAGTGGATTCTATTCGCGCCAATCACATACGCAACCCTCCGAAGCCCTCAATCATAGCCGGAAAATAAGACCTGAGACAAAGAATCCATTAACTCATATACCTGGCAAACAAGCAGTACTCGTCGGCTCGCAGCCAGCTCATAGCACAAATAAATCTTTATACACATTTATTTTGATCTGAAGCGAGTTCACGAAGCGACCAAAATGAAGACTTCTTATCGTCTTCCTGCTTGGTATAACGCGCTTCTGTTGACACCTGCATTTGTCCTTAGCTTATAGGTTTATCCTCGTGCGGAATGCAATTTCGGTACCCGTGGGTGCCAACCTTTTCTTCGATTTCTGTCGAATGCGACCTATAAGATAAAGAATTCCCGCTTGAATCTCCTCCAGTGCATGAAATTAAACACTATTATTTTAAGACGGTCATCCTGTCAGAGCAGGTTCTGTGCCCGAAAGAAACCGCGCAAGCACTATAGAGGGTTAGGGTACAGCGGTTAAGTATCGTTAGTACGATTACGGATTAGTAAGAGGCAGATGACCTTGCTGCAAAAGGTATAATCCTTAGGGGGCTCTGACTTCTTGCTAACTGATTGAGTATTTTGTGCCCTGCTTATGGACCTAGTTACTGCTACTTGTAGTAAAGTCACTTTAACCCCTGCTAATTGTACTAACAATACTTAACCGCTGTATCTCCGTAATTACTAATCATAAGGCCTGGCCTGTAGCAGAGTTTGACACTAGCAAGATCGATTACCTCTGGCCAGTCCTCTATACTGGCGATGAACGCCAGTAGAGTATGTCTGCCGTCTACTCGCTTTCTCCTTGGGTCTGAATCTGTCCACTGTGAATTTGCAAAGGAAGCTTGATCAGGGGTTCTTCAAATTCAACATACGATGTCATACTTCAATCATGGAACTCCATGACTTAGACTGTCTTCGCACCTTACTATATGTCAGGGGGCGTCCGAGATATATATATAGTAAAAGTCTTAATTCTGTCTCTCGCTATAGTAGGAGGAACTATCTAAGTGAAGCTAACTAACGGCACTAAGTACTTAGTACTATCTTATCTCGTGATAATATCCCGTGATATATACTTAGTACTATCTTATCTTATAATAATATCCCGTGATATCTCCCCCCCCTAAGTATAAAAAACTCTATCCCTAGAGAAAAAAGATAGTTCAACTAGTAATATATAGTAAATATAAATAGTAATAATTATTAATCTTCTCTGCTACTCTCTCCTAATAAATCTAATATATCCTTATTAAAATTTAACCCGGTTATAATTTATAGGATTAAAGTTATATCCTCTATATCCCTATTCTCCTTAGTTACGACTATCTTTATCGAGGCTAGCTTTTTCATTAGTCTAATCACTCGCTTCCCTTTCCCTTTCAGAGTAGATTTAGTAAGCTTTAGTAATATAATCGTATCTTTATCGCTATCTTCTATAAGGTTAGAGGTCTAGGTAGTTAGTAAAACTAGACTTATTAGCTTCTTCTTTAGGTAGGGTTTTCTTAGTTCGTATAGTTAGGGTTCAGTATCTAGTACTATTATACCGAAAAGGCGTCTATTTATAGTATTACCCTAGTTTTCTTAATTAACTAGATCTTTAATAGCGTATATTATTTCCGTATTTCCCGCGATATAAGTTAGTCCCTATATACTTATTAATTTTCTTAAGAAGAGTATTCTATTTTTAACTAAGTCTATAACTCTCTAATAATATCCTAGCTTTAAGGGTTAATATATTAGGAGTTATAATAGGGCGAAGATAAAAGACTTATAGCGTTTTAGTATACTTCTATTTAGTTTTATAACGTTAGTCTTATTAGTTCTTTTTAACTTTCTTCCGCCCTTAGTATCCTTCGACCGGTTATAATCGACTATACTTATATATCCTTCTATATCGTTAATAAGAGTCAATAGTAATTTCGATTAGATATTATAGTCTAAGGATAATATAATCAAATTCGTTATATTTCCTATATCGACACGAGGTTCGATTAAATATAACTATTAATACGCTACTATACTACTTTTGATCTCGCTCTGAAAAATTAGGCCTCGTGCGTTCAGATATTCACGTAAGAATATAAGGTCTCTTATCTTATTACTTATAACTAGTACTTATTATAGTTTAGGTATAAGTAGAGTTAGAGAGTATCTTAAAATATAGAATAAAATTCCTAATATTACTATCGTTAGGTCTAAGTCGTAGAAAAGTACCTAATATAGTAAACCTAGTACAAATTCTATATAGTAGCCCGGTCCGTTAATATTAATTCTTAGAAGAGCTACTATACTTATAACTACGTCTAGTACTAGTAGGCGTAAGATCTATACTAGCCTGACTATCTCTAGCGCAATAGTATATATAACCTCGCTAAGTAGTACGATTATAGACTTATAAGAGGTACTAATTAATATAGTTAGTAAGGCGTCTAGAATAGTAATAGGGTTTAGTATATCTTGAAGCGCGCGAAAACATTCTTCGATAACTACTTTAGTATCTGCATAAGCTTAAATTATTAAGGAATATCTATTATATAATATCTAGAGAAGATATAATACGTAATTAGCGCGGTTCTTATCTAATAGAGATCTGTCGAGTATATAGAGGAAGTCCCCTATTAACTTATATATACGTTCTATCTCTACTATAAATGAAATATATACGCTATAATATATCGCAGCAGAAGCTATTACTTATAGGAATATTTTAAAGCTTAGCTTTAAACTATCGTGCCCTCTTATTAGCGCGTTATCGAGGATAAATTATCTATCGGTTCTACGTCTTACGATAATACTAACGTCTTCCTTAGCCTTAATTAATAGAGATAAGGTTTAGTATAAACTATCGAATACTAAGGAAGCGCTAATTAGTTGAAATACTTTCCTATCTACTTATATATCTTCTTTATACTCCTTAGTAAGTTCTATTACTCTAGCCTCCTTTAATCTTTTTTATCAGATTTTCTTCTATCTCTTTAGTTCTTATAGTTCTTAAAGAACTAAACGGAGTTTATCTCTAAGATACTCTCGTATAATAATTTCTATAAAATAGTAGTACTAATTATACTATATCTCCTTTATAATATTAGTAGTATTAAACTTCTAGCCTCCGAGAACTATAATATCTCTATTAAGATAAACGATATATCCGATTCTTATATTAGGAGTTATAAGACTATTTAGGGGAAAGTCGTTTATAATAAAGCGTAAGCAGAAAGCGTCTCCGAAAGCTACTTACTAAGAGTATAAGTATCTATTAATTAGCGAAAAGTTAGTAAGGAACTATTTAAAAAGACTACCTATCGATATATTATAATAAGCTACGCCGATTAGATAGTCTCCTAAACAGATACTAGTTAGGACGCGAACGTTACCTTAGGGGCATTCGATATATAAGCTAAGTTCCTTATTATCCTAGATAAGTTAGTAAAGATAAAGCTAGTTCTTATAGTATACTCTATCCTTAGGAGCCTTATAATAGAATATAAATAGTTATTAAAGTACTTAAGGAAAGTTACTATTTAGGTTAGTATACTCGTAGGGGTTATCTAACTCTCTACTCTATATAGTAAGGTTAGGTAAGATATCTCGGGTAACTCTAATAATACTACTTATCTTATACCTTAAACTATATTTATTTCTCTTAATATCGAGGTAAAGTAATCTATCTCGTAGACTTTAAAAGATTCGTAGAATATTACTTCGACGAACTAGTCAAGTGAAAGAGGATAATAAGTATACTAGGGATAATAGGGTAAGGGAGTCGAGAGTTCTTAGTATATTATTATTAGTTGCTATATTCGTACGAAGGATAGAGTAGACTCTTATCGCAGTTAATATAGAGTTAATAGTAAGAGTGTAGATAAAGGAGTTAATATATAGTAATAAGATTATCGTTATTAGAATTTTATATATATAAGTTAGATAAGGAGGAGCTTAAGGAAGTAAATAAACACGATAGTAGGGCAGGAATATTAATAAGGTAAATATTAATAAGGCTAATTTACTAAAATATATATTATATAGACGATTTATTATTTGCGTACTAAGGAGCCCTCGAACTTAGCGACTAAGTTCGATACGTCCTCCTTTAGTATTAAGGTAAGTTCCTAAGATATAGTCTAATAACTTATATACTTAACCTTATAGTATATCTTCCTTATCTTATCTCTAGGTTATTTTCTGAGCTCTTTACATAAGATCTTCTCGATAATATAACGTTTAGTGCTATCTTTATTATATATTAAGCTAAGTTCAGGTGCAGTCCGATTAAATAGATCCGGTACTACTAGCTCTAAGTATTTAATTAAGATTACTAGGTATATATTTATCTATTTAAGTAGCTCTAGTTCGTAAATAAGTAGGTTTACTCGCTTAATAATCTTATATAGTCCAGATTTAATAAAAGATAGCTTAGTCTGATTCTATAAGAGCTTATACCTAGAGTCTATCCCTTTAGCTAGTCTAATATAAACTTCAGCCCTTAGCTTAAGTAATACCGGTGTCCGGCTCTCGTTAAAGGCTAGCTTCATACGAGACTATACTAATACAACCGACTCTATCGCGTCCTAAAATAAGGTTTAATAGTTACGTATAAAGTCTTATCCCTCCTTTATAGTAAATACTTAAGTAATAATATAATTAGTAGAAGAGAAAGGAGATCGGGGTTTTTAGCTAAATCTCAGTTCGTAAGGTATAAACCCGGTAGAGGTATTTTCTGAAGTATTAAGGATAAAAGATATAACTAGTATAAAATCTTCCTAATTAGACTAATCGAAACGTCTAGTAATAGTATAGTATAAAGCGTAGATAAATGTTTAATTAGACCGTTCTGATTAACTATCTGCCTTAGGGTTATTCGCTATAGTAAAAGCTAAGCTAATATTAGCGAAACTATATACGTCTCTCTAAAATCCGCTAGTAAATCGTATATCCTGATCTGAAATTATCTTCTCTAGAACTCCTAGGTTCGTATACGCGTCCTTATAATAAGCTTTAGCTTAGTCTTCGCCTCCCTAATCCTTATATCTAATAATAACCTTAATCTATTTCGTTATCTAGTCTATAAATAGTAAGATTAAGTCGTATCTTTCCTTAGAAATTAGGAATCCTATAATTAAGTCTATATAGAATATATAGAGTTAAGTTATTAGAGGTGGAATTAGTATAAGTATACCGTTTAGTAGACTTCTGCCTGGTTTCGCTATTCGATAAGTAGGATAGGATACTGCGTACGATTAAACTATTCGCTATATCTTATATATAAATACCTTATCCTTTAGGAAATTATATATCCTCTATACTCTTATATATACTCGGTTATTATAAGCGATACTAAGGACCTTCTTAATTAACTTTTCAGGTATATATATACGTTTAACTCTATTAGGGTTCCGAAAGAAAAGTAACTTTATTCTAGTATCGAATCGGAATAACTTAAAAGTGGAGATACGTTTATTCTAAGGAGACTTTTAGTAGTCTGTTTTTATTTTACAATAAAGCTATTTAAAAGTTCTATCTATTAGAAGCTAGCGTAAGATAGATACTACTAGTTATTTATCTATATATACAGATATTAAATATAAAATTACTTTATTATCTTATACTAGGTAATATATTACTTTTAAAACTAAGATATCTCTATTATTTAACTCGTATACTATATTTAATAGTCTTTAGATTCTTTTATCCTAAGGCAATTAGCGTTATAGCCGGCTTAAGGTATCTGCGTTCAGATATATTTTCCTAGCTCTATAGATTATATTTATCTTATACGTATATTTAGCTAAGAAGAGAAACTAATTATCTAATCGGTTACTCTTCTTATAAGGACAATTCTTAAAGTAAGATAATATTACTTAATAATCCGTATAGATAGTGAAATTTACACTATCGAGATATTATAATAACTTCTCTAGCGCTTATACTAGTACGCCTATCTCTAGCTTAGTAAGCTAGTAATTTATTTCTACTATAGATAAGGACTTAGATAGGAATAAGACCGGCTTTTCTACTCTATTAGTACTATCTACTTAATAAAGAGCTATACTATATCCGAATTCCTTAGAACTATTAATATAAAGTATAAAGTCCTATCCGAAGTCAGGGAATTTAAGAGTTAGCGCTAAAGTAAGCCGGTCTTTTAATATATTAAATACTTATTTAGACTTATATAGTAAGTTATCTATATATTACTTAGAGTATATTTTAGTATCCTTATAACGTTTAGCTTTCTAAGATTAGGTTAAATTAGTATATTCTTTATATCTTAGTTATAAAAGCGGAATAAGTATCGCTTTAGTATAGCTACCTCGTCTTACTCCCTCTTATAGTATATTCTTAAATCCGATTATCTTAAGCTCTAATAATAGTAAGGAGATAGCTACGTAGTATAGTATAAATTTATAATAGTACTTGAAAAATCCTAGCGCTTTTTCTAATTAAGATAAGGTTCTTAGAAATTCCTAAGATTATACTACTTCTATCTTCTCTTCTAAGATATTTAGCTCTAGTCTAGATACCTTATATCCTAGCGCCTTAATAGATAGCTAGGCGAAGTGGCATTTCCCTAGAGCTAGTATAACTCCGGCGTCTTCTAGTAAGGTAAGCGCTAGATCTAGGTCTTTTATATATTATTCCGGGGTAATAAAAAAGATAATTATATTATTAATATAAATAATAATAAATTTCTAAAGGTATTAGTAGAATAGATTCTCTATACGTACTTAGAAGAATACTAGAGTTATCGCTAGACTTATCGTTACGATAGTAAGTATTTTATATCCCTTATACGTAGTAACTAATACTATCTTCTATTAGTCTACTAGTTCTAAAGGCTATTAGAAGAAGGATTTAGTAAGGTCGATACTAGAGAAAATCGTTACTCTACCTATAGCGGATAAGACGTCGTTAGCCTTAGGTAATAGGTATACGTTAAGTATTAACTTCGTATTAACTTTTCTAAGGTCGATTATAACTCTTAGCTTTCTATTTCTATAGATAATAAATACTAGAGCCGAAGCTAAGGAAGGTTATCCGAGGAGTACTAGTACTAGAGAGCTATTAGCTCTTATTAGATTTAAGATTTTATCTATTTCTACCTTATCTCTTTATAATTATAGGAAAGGTATTCTTTTCAAGTTATTAATCTCGACGCTTTCCTTAAATAGTACTAGTATATTAATTCTATTATTAAATCGTCCGAGTTCGTAACGGAATAAGTTCGTATACTAGCGAAGAATATCCTGTATTTTAACCTTAATATCCGCCCTAAAGGCGTCTGATATATCCGGTTCTATTATATCTTCGGGAAGAGGTCTGATTAGGAACGGGGTACTAGCTAAGTGCCTCCCTTCTAGCTCCTCCTCTATAAAGGGTTATCCTTCGTAGATACTAGCCAGGTTTAGTAGTACTAGGTAGTCTTTAATTTTAAGTATATATTATTTAAGTACTCTTAATATCTATTCTTATTATAGACAGATAAGTATCCCCTCTAGATTAGCGAATAAGATAGATATAAGGAGGCTAGTAGTAATAGCATTAACTATAGAACCGAATTTACCTAATATTATATCGACTTAAGGATAAGGATATACTATATATCTATCTTAACGTTTAGGTAGTAAGCGATATATAATAAGTAAATTAATACCCTCCCTTAGGTATACTATAACTATCTATAAAAGATAGATATTAGTATATTTTAAGGCAGATTTCGCAGTCTTCGCTGCTTTAGTTATCTTAAGGAGTATATAGTCGTTACTATCTCCTACTTACAGATAGTGCGACTTCCCTAATAACTCTTACTTAAAGTCGAGTTTATTTTCCGAGAAAAAGTCAAGCCTAAAAAGGATTCCTCTTAGTATCTTTAGTACGATATAATATTAGTACGCCGGAAACTATAGTAGTTATTTACTAGAAATTATCCTATATAAAATAGGTATTTCGATAAAATCGGAAATAATAAGCCTAGAACTTATACTAGAAAGACTAACTCGTAGGCTATCTATCCTACGATAAGTCCTTATAGAAAGGAAGTATTACGCTAGACTTAGCTCGTCGATTAACCTAATAAGCGAAGTAGTATTAGTAGCTACTTCTATCGGAAAGTTATCCTTACTAAATATTTAGATTCTAGTATATATATTAGCTATAAAGGAAGTATTATTTAGGAGGATAGATATCTTATCTTTCGACTCCTAAAGTTACGAGTCCGGAGTCTTTATAGTATAAGCGCTAAAGATTAGTATTTCTCTATCCTAAGCTATAAGTAAGATTATAAAGGAAAGGTTCTTAACTAGGATAAAGTTATCTTCTTTTTCGTCTTTATAAGAAAGCGATATATAATTAGGTATAGAAAGTAAGGATAATAGTATCTTAGGTTAGATTTATTCTATCTTTTTCGTTAAGGATAGTACTAAAGTAAGTTTATTAAAGACTAATAATATTACTAAAATAGAGTTTAAGTAAGAATAAAGCCGCGAGAGAACCCCTCTTAGGTCTCGCGGTAAGCTTTTCCCGAGTCCGCGGATAAGGAAAGACTTATAGTTTCGGGCGATTTATTATCCTCTGAATTATACTCTTAATCCGGTTAGTATAAGAATCCGTTATTAGAATAATTAAGTATAACTAGTAATTAGGAATAGTACGTATTATACTTATTAAAATTCCTAGTTATTAATAGGTATTAAAGAGAGTACTAAAGTTGATTTATTATCACGGGAACTTAGGGCTAGTACTAGTATAGCTACTAGTTCTAATAGGGTTATCTTCTATTACGCTAAGTAGTTAGTATAGAGGCTAGTACTAATATAGTTAACTTATTAGCCTTATCCCTCTCCTTCTCTTATTATTACTTTCTTCTGAACTCGGCGTATTCTACTAGAGGTATCTAAGGTCGCGGATAGAGTATCAGGAGTTAAGTAGGTACTATTATCATTAGGTATAGTCCCGTTAGTACTATTAGTACTAGTACTTAACTCTATCGTTCGCTTCGGGGGTCTCTATCTCGCCTAATACCTTAGCGGTGCGAATTATCTATTACTAGTCGTTATAACTCCTATATCTCCTTAGTTTACTCGTCGATAAAAGACTATATCTATAAGTAAGCTTCACTCGCATAATTCTTAGTATTATAGATCTTTAACTTAAACTAATTTACTATATTACTATAGTCTAATAATAATATACTAAAAGCTAAGCTTAGATCTAAAGCTTAGTATATTAATCAGAAAATAAAATCTTAGTTTATCTCTCCTGCCTCGATATAGAGATTATATTTATTATCTAAGAACTATCTTAAGGATAACTCGCTCTTATTCTTAAAAGAATATCTTAAGGCGTTAGCTTTCTATACTATTACGCTTAGATTCGTATAGAATTAGAGTAGGAGTTAATATTTCTATTCTTCTAAGCTCCGAGCTATAAAGCTAGTGATTTCCGGAGATAAGGTACTAAACTAAATAGCGGCCTTATCTTTTATATAAATTAGTAGGACCTTAAGGACTATATCCTCTCCGTAATAAGCTACTATCATATTAAGTATCGCGATATAGCTAGTAATAGAAGTAGTACTATTAAACTATCCTATATCTTATAAGCGAAGTCGTTAGTATTAGGTATTAGGCATAAGTAGCTTATTATCCTATTATAGTCTCCCTAAGTCTTAGGAGTCCGAGTTATCTCCGTCTCCTATATTAAGTACGTTATTATCGTATGCGAAGTTATAGTAGTAATTCGGAAGAGGAAGTTCTATCTTAATAGAAAGTCGGATAGATACTAGAGTACAAGAGATTAATAGTCTTAGAACTACTAGTATAGAAGATATACGTATAGTTATCTTAGCTTCTAGGGAGCCGGCTTAGAACTAAGTTAAGAAGATATTAAAAGAAGCTACTAACTTAAGGGCTATTATTCCTAGAGTACTAATTACTCTAATAGCTTTATCTTTTAAGTTAGTTAGAATACCGGAGTCTAAGGTACGGACTAAGGCTTTAGCTTATCTTAGAATTAGTAAGAGGATTAGTCCGACTAAGTATTTATTACCTCTATCCTCTATATCCTCTTATAGGGTCTAGATGAAGATAGTATCGCTCTTCTACTCGTTCTTAGTATATACTAATACTATAGCTATAGCTATCGGCAGTATAAATATAGAGCTAAGTAGCCGGTTTATTAAGATAAATTTATCTTATAGCTATCTCGCTAATTCTTCGGCTCTAGGTAAGGTCTTATCCTTTAGTAAGATAGACTATCTCGGTAAGAGAGACTTCGATAACTATAACGATTAGTCGATCAGAGAAGTCTATTTTTAATAGAAAGAGGTTATTAGGACTATTAGCTTAGGGAAGGCCTAGTCTCGGATTATTTATAAGTCGGCCGGTAGAGATATATATTAGTATTAACTTCGGGATATAATCTGTATTAGCGTAACTAGTACTCTCTCGGTAGGTTAATCTAATTCGGTATCTTAGATTAATTAAAGGTTACGAGGCGCTATAAGAAAAGGACTCGGTTTAGGTGATAATCGTAATAGTATCTCTAGGTGTTCTTAAATAGGGGATATAGATAGACCGGCGAAAGAAGTCCGTATAGATTACTTTAATTCAGGTATTAAAGATAAAAATCTCCTTTAGTAGTCTCTTAAGCGATTACTCCTCCCTTTAGTATTAGAGCTTCTAATATAGTAGTATATAGAGTAGTACTACTAGTAAAGTCTCCGGAGTATCGCAAGGGTTCCGGGTAAGTAAGAGAAGGTCCTTTATATAAAAGGTAGTAGTTTAAAGACTTAATTTTACCTTATACTCTTAGAATTGCTACTATATTAGGGGGCGTCCGAGATATATATATAGTAAAAGTCTTAATTCTGTCTCTCGCTATAATAGGAGGAACTATCTAAGTGAAGCTAACTAACGGCACTAAGTACTTAGTGCTATCTTGTCTCGTGATGATATCCCGTGACATGTACTTAGTGCTGTCTTGTCTTATGATGATGTCCCGTGATACTATGGCTTGGCTAGATTTCGGGTACGTGTCGGAATTGGGTTGGGGCTTTTCTCATTGTTCAATACCTTAGCTCAGAAAATCCTGTTTTTAATTTCCGCCACTTTCGACTTTTTCTTTTTTAATCAACATCTTTCATTTGTTGAATGTGTTTGAGAATCCTATTATATAAGCAAGTCATTCCTAAAGTTTTGTGGATAATGCCAAGTGGAAGTCACCTTTTCACCTGAAATAAAACAACAAGCAAAAGCTTGATTACAAGGAGACTATAGACACCTAAAAACCCCTCTTAATATGCCTCTGCGCTTCTCCTCCTACTATAAAGAAAGCGTAAATCGAAATAATGCACTATTGCGTCAACATTACTGTTATCACCAGGGGTGCTGAGTTAATAGCACAAAAGAGAAGTAAGATCAGCTTTGGTAAAATCTTTTTCAACTTAGGGTCCAAAAAGCGAGGAACGAGAAGAGGGATATTTTCAGTTAGCACAAAGTTCAAAGGACGTCTTATACGAGGTTCTTCTCGTCGTTCCGACCAAAACCACTTTTCATAGATAGATCAATTCTTAAACAGGGACCTAAGATCATCTGCCCCGACCAGGAAGACTTACCTCAGTAATTATCTAGGGTCATAACGGCGCTCTAGGACTTCATTTACTAGATAATCGAAGCTAGTCACTATGGTCTCATACTTGGCTTGATCTATCTATCTGACACGCATTAAAGCGGCTTCGGTTGGGACTCCACTTCCTGCTGACCACTACTCCCTTATAATGCGAGATGACAGATTCCATGCATTTATTATATCTAATAGCTACTACATATCGAAATAATCTTCACGTTTGGGAGGCTAGCGTAGGAGTTATCTTGCTTAGCACACCGATATCTAAGTAGCATAACCAAAGATCGAGAAGTAAGATAGCGGTTCTCAGAAGGCTGCGGCATGGTTTCTGGGTTTTTTTCGAAAAACCTTTCCATAGGGCCTTATAGGGCACTATAGATGGGTTTCATAAGAAGTGTAAACCCCATAGGTAGATATATACTAGAGAGGGAAACCTATAGATATTTTACTAGTACTTATAGGTTTTCTAATCTTTATAATTCGCATACCTTTTATATATTTCATAATAATACGAGTATCCCTCGTTATTTATAGTATATATCTCTATTATCAAAAAAAAAAATGTTATAAGATATACGATTTATGAAGACTAGAAAACCTACAGGTTTTTACTACCTCTATGACCTATAAATAGAGTACCTATTGATAGGGTGGAAAAATCTCTCTAAGACCTAACGGGCGTATAGATGGGGTTTTTTTTTCAGGCTTGCCATCTATGGTGCCCCATGCCGCAGCCTAGAACTTCTCAAGTTCTCTCGGTATTTAATATATAGCCAAATACTGACGATTACGAAAACGATCTGATAGTCGTTATTCGTATTCCTAGATTAGGTAATTTTTAACTCCGGATAATCTATAGTCTATTAATATCTCTAAAGTAATTCCGACAACGTATCATATCCCAAAAAATTACTATTCGACCAGTCGGATGCTAAATTCTCTGCTAATACCAATTATGTATCTTACGAATATAATCAAAAGACTATGTGGTCAGTTAGACTTTGACTCGATAATATCGTCCTCGTTCAGAAAGCACTCGGTTTGATATCGTAAACGAGGTCTAGTTTATATATATAGTACTTATTCTCACGATCTTTATTTTTACTATCATCTTATAATGCTAGTACGCGATCACGACCTTTCTCTTCAGGTGCAAAGTGACGTCTAGATATAGAAGGCCGTAACCGGCCCTATCATAAGCTCACCGGCGAAACCTCTATCCACTTCGCTATCATAGTTATATTACTAGTCTATAAACTTGCTAAGTCGTTTAATACTAGTCGATAAAAAGGCTAAATTTTTTAGATTAAGACTTTGATGCTAACGAAATTCGTGTTAGGAGAATTAACTTGTTAATAAAGTAAAGTTATACAACTTTGAAGTTTACCTTAGTAATGTCCTATGGAATTTTTGCGACTTTCACTTCGAGCGAGATATTGAATGGTTCGTAAAGTTACATGAAATAAGCTAATTCCGGCCCATAAGTTACAGCTCTAGTGGCAGCATAGCTGATAAGATATAACCAGAAATTAAAGAAGAAGAAGGATCGTACACGAGATAAGTACCAACGGTCTAAAAGACCCTCTTAGCATTGAGGGTTGCCAAGTAGCTTCGAAGGAGAGCGGCGTCTCGATCAACCAGAGTTCAAAGGAAGATTACAGCGTCGTCGGCTGAGAAGCCACCCTGTCTTGTTAACCCTTCTGCGTCACATATACACAGTCCAAAAATGATCGGTTTGCTGGCGATATTTGGCAAAAGGTGCAAAAGTAAAGAAACATGAGGAAGCGAAGCTTGAACTCGCGGAGGACTTCAATTCGTGGCCCTTCAACGAGCACTGATGCGGAGTGTGGTTTATGTGTAGGACATGAGGAATTTCTGGCTCTGGCAGAGAATATCGAGGTGAATGGTCGAAAAGTCATAGTAGCTAGTAGATAAAAATTTCAAAAAGAACATTCCTCCAGGCATCAAAAGCCGCCCCAAGTGAACACCGAACCTGGGGCTCGAACCCAGAGCCTCAAGATGTCAAACTAAGCTAAGCGATAGAAGTCTTGCGCGCTACCATTGCGCCAGCCCGGCATAAACATTCACTCATGATCGAGGGTTAATTATATTAAAAATTATCACTTTAAAAAATTTCAAAAAAGCACTTTTCACCCGCTTCGCTGGCATAGGAATTGCGATGGCCTGTGCACTGCCAAGGTCGCTTAAATCCAGCCAACAGCAAGAGTGGGCTCTACAGAATGGGACTTAATTAATGTCGGAATCGATTGAAGCGTCACAAAAAATTCTTTTTAAGATATAAGTAATAATAACTTACGTTCTGAAGGATGGAAAGAGGTAGTCTTTTATTTTTCTTGCGGATGAAAAGTGCCTACATTTCGATGTTCTCTTGGAAGAATGAGTTATTCTGGCTCGAAAAAACCAATCCTGATGATAGCTGCAGCGTAGCGGATATCAGTTTATCAGGTTTCAGATTTTCACAGGGTACGGATACAGTAGCAGGGAGCAATGAGTTGAGGTAGTCGATTGACTGAAACTTGAGGTTTCAGTTGAGAGTGCGAGCATCCTCATAAGGAGGACGTTTTCTCCTACTCTAATTAATCCGCCTTTGTTCGGTAGGCCTCGTCAATTTCACTTTCTCTTTCTCTTTTTCTATCTCATACACTTCCCACTATTCCAATCTCAATCTCCCTCTAATGCTAGTCAGCATAGTGATTGCGTTGAGATGAGTTGAGTTGAGTATCCGCTGCGCCGCCACTAAGGCTGCATTTATCGGGCCGGAACTAGCTTTAAAGTATTTTTGTACGTATTATCCTACATCTCGATCGAAATAAAAGTCGCAAAAACATTATAGGATATTGCTAAGGTAGCATCTCAAATTCGTATATTTATTTGATGACTTTACTTCGTTGAAGAGTTGAATCCGCCCGAGACGAATGTTCTCAACTTTGAAGTCTTTTTCTGGAGAAATTTAGGCTTTCTATTTGCTAGTGTTGAGCGAAACTGTGTGGACTTTATTAATTAGACTCTGAGAATCCGACGCACATACTCATAATTCTACTTTGTCTCTCCACCTTGGCGAGTGTACTCTGGTGCAACTCTGAAGGCAGCGCAGCGGATAGAGTCGCGCTCAACTCAACTCAGGTGTACTCAAAGTTACTCTGAGTATACTGAAAGTAGTGGTTACTAATAATTTCTACCGGGGATCTCTCGAAATGCTTATTAGCGACAAGGCTTTACTTCTATACACTTTTATACCTGAATTATACATATTTTATACAGACCAAAATACTCTGAGTCTACTCTAAGTACGAATAGTGGGTACTTAACTCAACTTAGCAATTAGCGTACTTAACTCAATTCAAGTGTTCTCAGAGATACGTTAAGTCTTCTGTATTATATCTGTATTATATTGAGCTATTTGTGGATCCCATTTTTAAAATGAAAAATAAAAACGGATCACGTGAGGTGCCCCCCCCCCTTGGCTGCATCCAGAGTACCTCGCCTTGGCAGGTGCGAGGCTGAAAAGGAAGAACACGAAAATCTTACTCACGCCCGAATCAAAACAGTCCCGAAGCTTACGAAGGGCAGCTGTTTGTGAGGATCCCTAAGTACTTCCTCTATAGACTGCGCGAAGCAAGGTCCCTTGGCCCCAAAGCTTGCGAAGGCCCGCCGAGGAGAAGACCTTGTTGTCATTACGCTGCTAGATTTCCAAGTTCTCAATAGGTCCATACGAGCGTCCTCTTTTCATAGCAAGCCAATCACAGAGGAAGACCGACGATCCGTCATGATAGCTCAACATACGAGCGTCAAGGAAGTCCAGCTCGTATTGATCTTGCAAGAGGCTACCGTGGACGAACCCTACTACGTATAAATGATTCCCATACGTATTCTCGACGAGAGAGCCCGGTCCAAGGGTATAGCCATGATTCATACCGTCACCAAGGGAGTCCACCATATCGTTGTGATGCTCGCGAGTACCGTCTCGAGAAAATTCACCTCGAGGCTATGATTTATATTCATATCGTCGTCGAGAGAGTCCAGTGCGGGGGCGGAACGATCCCCGGCCTGGCTACCATAGACGAAGTCCAATTCAGGAATACCGCCCCCATTCAGAGGGCACACAGCGTCAATATCGTGAACGAAGTCCAATACGTGGATCGTGCCAATTCTCGCGATCCTCAACCCGGTCGCCGCCCAAAAGTACCAGCACGCGATTGTGACCTGCCCTTTCAGATACAATGTCCAAGTACGGGAAACCGTCAGCGGTGGTACTGAAAGCTCACTGGCGGTAAATATGACCAAAAAATGAGAAGAAAAGAAGCAAGATAGGATACGCGAAAAGTACGGTTCAGATGCCCCTCTTAGAATTGAGGATTGGCCAGTGGGTTCGAAAGAGGCCAATGTTCAGATCAGCCAGAACCCAAATGAGATAGCGTCGACGACTGAGAGGTCACCTGGTCATAATGATCCTTCTACCTCGCATATCCGCAGCCCGAAATTAATCACCGACGATAAAGAATATGGGTCGTATACAGAGGATGATGAAGAGTTTTTGGCTCTGGCAGCAAGGATGGATCGAGGCGGATGAGCGACAGGCCGCAGCCGCTAGTAAGTAATTCTTATTTCCTTTGATATCAGCTGTCGAAAAATACCTAGTATAGGATCATAGATCAAACGTTAATGGCATATAGCATTGTCTACTACAGAGAAACCTAAATCCACTGATAACGGCATAATCGAGTTGACTCGTGATAACCAAACCAAGGGTCCTAGCCCAGCCGCCATTGACGAAAACAGTACCTCTGAGATGATCACATCTAATAGATACAAAGTGGCATATGTCAAGCACAGGTGTCTACCATGTAAGCGATGGAGAAGAAAATGTGACCAGGAAGAACATTGCAGTACGTGTGTGAAGAGAGGTTTCACTAAATCGCACTGTCGTCAAGAAGTCTCTGTAATCGACAAGTTTAACGCTTTATATCCAACGCCTATCGCCAAGGGAATCCGCCACGGCGGCGACTACATTGAGATCAGCATCGAGATCAGGCCAGCGGATCTGGCTAATTCATTCGAGTGCCCTGTTTCGAAGAGTAATACAACCAAAGGAATCATGCCTGATTCTAAATTTCCATTTTTCAGCCTGCCTGAACTTTCCCGTAGTGTCGAACAAGCCTCCTTGGTGGCCGTTCACGCTGGACGTCCATGGTACAGGATATTTATATGGATGCGTCTGTTGGAAAGATTCTGGATGAGAAAGACAAGCCGGCTGCGTCCGTTGGAAAGAATATGAAACGAGAAAGGCAAGCCTCTGACTGCCGATTCATCCCTGAATGGTAGTGTATATTTCGACATGATGCAATATAATGACTAGCGACAGGGGCAATAATTGATCATCGCAAGTCGATCTTAATTAATGTCATAGATATATCTCACGACATTATAAAAGTAACAGTTCAAAGTCATATAAAGTTTTGGTGACTTTACTATAAATTATATACTTAGATGTCGAACTTATAACGAGCTTGCAAAATCGCTTCGCCGGGGACGACTTTCCTCAGCCTCAAATGTCAGAGGATGAAGACGTACCAATAGAAGAATCTGATGAAGGAAGGAAGGACGACATATGTGGTTTTTCTCTGCGAAATCCATTCTCTACATACTAAAGCCACGATTCAGCCACGGGTTAGCCAATGCTGAACGCGGCACAAGAGAGGGAGGCAAATTCAGGGGGCCAAGCCCATCAGCCAAGACCAAGTCTAAGCTTAGGAAGCATCGCATCCTCTCTACATATCACTGGAGTCAATACTTCGGTAGGACACCGCATTCAAAAGGGAACACGGATACCATAACTATAATATCTCTAAGAACATGAAATCAGGAAACTTTGTGGCCCCGATAAACCCAGATTATCAGTATTACATACTAAAACCCTCCACTTCTGTTCCGCAGCCTATTCACCAGAAGATCTCATCGCTTAACACCCAGATACTATCCCGTCAGTATCTTTCTTCCATCTCATAGCTATACCTGAAGCGATTAACACACCTCATCCATCTCCTTCGGACTTTCGTCATCAGGAATCCTCCTTTAGTCTTGGGGTGCGAATTCGACTGCGAAGGGGTCACATAAGATATATATCAGGTCTTCGTAATATTCCTGATCTAATACCTTCGAATCGCCGATAACTTTCGTATTATGGTCGAGGTGGTACGTATTTACGAAGATGTGGCGGATAGCTTTTTTGTCTTGATTAACTTTTGTGACAGATGTCTGTGATATCACTTTATAGGAGGGCTCTTTGACTCCCATTCTTCATGCTGCATTCTTCTGGTATAGGTTGACTGGCGTTTACCCATCGGAAGACGTTCCAGGTTTAAAGCACATCTAAAGCTCTTGACAGTATAGCTCGATTTTGCTTGGTTGGTCTCTCTTCCATATCTCATATTAATTGTAGAATGGAGAGTAGTCCGAGACGAGGTCAAGGGCGTCAAAAGGTATGCATCTATACTATATCTATTTCTTAACACCAATATTTTAACGCTCAAAGTCTAGATTTATTCTCTTGCTCAGACACTTGAGTGATAAGCGTTCCCTTCTTGACTGCACTCTCGATATTCTCCAGCACAAGCAATTCCATATTTCTCTGTCCCCAAGTTAGCAATTATTCTTGAGACACCAATAGACATCTAGGAAGGACTTCAGTAAACGTACCTGCGTCTCGACGGTTCCGGTTCCAATATGCGGCAAGAGAACTACGTTCGGATTCTTCAGTAACCCTTCATTGATCTTCGGCTCCTCCTCATAAACATCCAAACCAGCACTCCACACGCTCCCATCCTCCAAAGCCTGCACCAATGCCGCTTCATCAATCAGCTTCCCTCTCGCCGTGTTCACCAAAACTACACCCTTCTTCATCATACCAAACTCCTTCTTTCCAATAATCCCCACCGTCTCCTTCCTCAAACTACAATTCAAGCTCAACACATCCGCATTCTTCAACAGATCCTCAAAGCTGACATACGTTGCACCTAGTGATTGTTCGATGGAGGAGGAGAGTCGCGTGCGGTTGTGGTATTGGATCTTCATCCCGAAAGCGCGGCCTCGCACGGCGACTTCGCGCCCGATTCCACCCATGCCGAGGATTCCGAGGACCTTGTTCTGAGGGTCGCGACCGAGTTCGAAGGAGGGACCGCGCCATTGCGAGGAGCGGACCGCGGTGTATGGGTTGTGGATTCGGCGAAGAGCGCCGAGCATGAGGAAGATGGCTATATCTGCTGTTGCGGAATTCACTGCTACGGGAGTGGAGGAAACTTGGATTCCTGTAGAGAGACGACAAGAATCAGCGAGAGGCTCTGCAGGGAAAGGAAATAGAAGAGATGGCGGTGATGGGTACCTTTGTTGGTGCAAGCTGCGATGTCGATGTTATCGTACCCAGCGCCATTGTGGCAGATGTATTTCAGTGATGCTGGCAATTTCGATACGAGTTCCTGGTCGAATTCTCCTGTGAACTACAAGACTGGGTCAGCATTATTACCATCGCCAGATGCGGCGTGTGGTACCTTCGTCGATTCGTTGCTCCTGTACAGCGCAACGACATCGTCATAACTCCCACTTTCTAATTCCTTCAGGAAATCTGCCCGGGTCTGCGAAAACTCCTACACAATATCAGTATCGAGGAAAGTCATTAGTGCTAAAGCGAACCATACCTTTAATTCAGCAAAACTGGAGAACTCCGACCATTCCTTCTGGGTGTGTGCTAGATCACCGATCAGGAGTAAGGCCTGTTTGCCCATTTTGATTCAGTTTGTGATTGGGCTTGGACGGTGGTATGTATGCAAGCAGATACTATGTGGTGATGCTATACAAAGGACATGTACAATGTAAATACCAGATTGAAGTGTCAAATGTAGCGGAATAGGGGATGGAATGGAAAGTACAAGACGAGGGAGAGACTTAAAAGCTCCTCGGCCCAAGATACCCCGCCAAACCTATATTCCGGGCTCCTTCTTCTTACGGTGGGGTAATTAATTTGCCTCTTCCAGAGGCTTAATTGCCTACATTCAAGCCCGCACCTTTATGTTTACCAGATATCGAAAGTCATCACGTACTAAGATTAAAGCTTTGTTCCCCAAGTACGAAATACACATACAATTACTCGTAGATAAATACGAACGACTCAAGGGAGGATCTCCTTAAATTGATTTTCCTTTATCCGGAATGATGGAAGAGCTCGCTCTAGCGGTGGGGGTGACTTGCTATCCACTGCCGGTCGGGATCTGGCGGCGTCTATCCATACGCCCCCACTCTTTGTCTCATTGTGTCTCTACCGAGCACACCGCTTCATGCCGGTAATCTACATCCATCCTATTCGATAGTTTCTTATTATAGGTAGGTATGTTCAAGTCGAAGTTTATTTTACAACTAACCTTGTGTCTCGGCTAGGTTGGTTTTAAAGCACTCCACGGACGAATCGTTGGCTGACAGACTCAAATGATGTACACGTACGGGACATCTAATTGCCCGAGGTTCAAGGACACAAGGAATCAATCATGGTCGAGCTGAAGCCAAATTAACATGTAACTATCTGAGTCCGTCCTCTCACCAATGCACCATTCCCAAGATCACATTCGGCGTCGTCGCAAGTACTTTGCCTACATGAAAAATGAGAGAAGATTCGGTTCTTGGATTCCCGTCTTAGTATCTTTCTCGAAGTTGTTTCTTGAAGATGCTGCTTGCTGTCCAGAAGCTGTGCAGCTCCATCGTCAGGGTATATACTTGTGTGTTGTCATTCAAGTTTCACAGCCTGTACAGGACTTTCGGAAGTTCAGGTCTTGTCGGACCTCCCAACTCATCTGCGCAGCTCATTCTCCATCCAAAAATGCTTTCAGTCCACTGCGGCGACTAGCAGCATCCGACCGATCGACTCAGCAGAGTGATGAACATCAAAGTCCACAATCTATAGAAACCGATGCGAATGTAGACTCAAGACCTCCTACCCCAAACAATGACCATCAATTGGTTGCCGATGCCGATGCCGTACAAATGACTCGTGATAAGCGTCTTCCATCAAAGCAGAACTTGGTTCAGGCATCCGATGTGTCACCAACCAGTAAACCTCTGCACAGCCTACCGCCAAGCTTCTTCCTTCCTCGAGCTTGAGATACTTGAAGGATGATGGAGCAAGAACTTTATGTGAGACCACGCAAGCGGAATTGACGCAAGAGAAAATTAGTGTGGGCCTAACGGGCCAGTCGTCTAAAGAAGCGACTACTTTGGCCGACTTGCACGTCGAAGCTCCGGATGTTATTGGAGAAGTTGAAATATTTGACAAGTCAAAGAAGAATGATGCCGAGTGGGAACTTGTAGCGATGCATTGCGGATCGATATTTTTTTTGAGGTGGACGAATGTTCTTAGACGGATGAGAGGGAAAGAGGAGATGGGGCAAGCAAATCGTTCCATGAGAAAGCCTATGGATAGGTAACTATTGAACGGCTGAGGACGGGCGAATTCATCATCGGTGAAGTGAGTGCTCGTGAATCGATGTTGTAGTCTGAAAAGACTTCTAGGCGTACTATTTCCCATAACAGGTAGCCGGATTTCCTGTGCTATAGAAAGAAGCAGAGGAAGGTGACTCTGGGACTGTGTTCGACCATCGCGTAACAGGAAGCCGTGGAAGCAAACGAGAGGTGAGGGCAGAAGAGAAGAGGATGGGAGACAGTTTGTGAGATGTCGATGATAGCCGCGAGTATTAGGAAAGGGGAAGCTGCGTGTAGTGAAGTCTTGTGGAAGTTGATTATTCTGCCTACGTATTTGAAGTCAATACTCTCGAGTTAATTGACCTTCATAAGCTTCCCATGCAAGATGTGATACTTCATCCCATCTGTCATATCTCGATTATTGTCATCGCATCGGGGGCAAATACATATGACATGGATGACAGCTTTTTCTCGCTCGCGTAGCAAGCGAGCACGTCAATGTTTGCATCAGAGATGTTTCTTTGGGAAATTGAATATGTACTTTGTATCAGATAGAGCAAACTCCTACTATTCAAGGATCATTCATATTAACCTATCTCGCGACCTTGATTGTGAACAAGGACGTTGCTACAAATATATACTGAAAAGGATTTTTATGTCACTGGACACTCACTTCGAAAGCAAACGTCTGCAAGATGTCGGGCATGTTTAATTCTAAGGGTTGGAGGGTTTTATAATCTTGCCGCAACGTAATGACAAAGAATCAATGTACTCTGAGCACACTTGAGTTGAGTCAAGTACTCTTTTTTCCTATTCAGAGTAGACTTAGAGTATCTGAGTCTATGTAAAATAAGTATAATTCCGGAATAAAATTAGATAAACTAAGGCTTTATCGCTTTTATACGAAGTCTAAGAGATAGAGTCCTTAGCTATCACGCGTATTCTATCTAATCAACATATAGCTAAATGTTCAAAAGTAAAGAGATTTAAGGAAGCGAAGCTCGGAATGACTGAGGACTGTAATTCGGCGGCCTCTATAATAGTATTAAATAAAACTTTCGAGAGGCTCCTAGTTGAAAATGTCAATAAGTAGTACTTTGAGTATACTCGGAGTAACTTAAGGTACGATTGAATTGAGTTGAGTACGAGCCCATACTCAACTCAACTCAACTTAATCACTACGCTGTTCTGCCCGGGCGTTTCCGCTAGATGTTACAATGGTCGAAAGCTGCTCTCGACCTGAGAATACTGGGACGGGTCGTAGCGACCGTCATGTCAACTTAATGAAGATAAGATTATTTTCCTACTACTGCATGTTATTAGTCGGTATTCTCACTGTGTTTTGACAGACAATATTTTTTTATGGAGTGTTCTCTGTCCTTTCATGTTACAATGACTTTCAGCCGATAGTGATCGAAAAATGAATGGGAACCGCAGCTTAAACACCAAACAAAGAACAGGTCGCCAGACACAATATGATTGTTCTTCGGAACAAGACAGCCTATGAAATGAATTATATATTCAATAAGTCAGTCCTACTTTCTTAAGACTATTCACTACCGGTCCTGCCATTGCTAGACCTCTTCAGATCATCATTATCTGTTCAAAATAATCTCGACGATGGCTCACCACAAAAGCAATCGCCCTCCAAACCATCACGGAAAAGGCAAGCCACCCAGAAGAAAACCCTCGAACCATCAACGGGCTGAATCGAAACATCCACAGATCGAAAATAATCTCCAGAACCCCGGTGGTAAGCTCTACGAACAGAAAGAACTTTCCTTGGCACTGCAAGTGCATGCCAGAACATTCGAGACAGATATTGAGAGTCGACTGAGTCACGCAGACATCTCCGTCCTCAGAGCAGATATCCCAGATTTAACATTAAAAAGCGATATTGCTGAACTGGCAAATACATGGCTGCGACTTCTCGACAAAGCTTTATTCTTCGATCTGGTTCGCCGAGGGATGAGGGAACACGACCAAATCGTCATCTATGCAGAAGAGGACGATCTTGAAGGATTCTGTTCTGTTCTAGATGAGGGAACATTCATATCATTGAACATGCAGCATGCGACTAGTGGGCGGCACCGCTCGTTCACACAGACCATGCTTGGAACATTGGCTCATGAGATGCTCCATGCATTTTTCCATCTCTACTCCTGCGACACTTGCTCGCATTGTAAGAAGCGTCAAGGGGCTCGAAAGGGTGGCGATGGCCACTCTGGACATGGCCCAAATTGGTGTAATGCTATTGTCAAGGTACAGAAAGCCATTCAACATCAAGTGGCTTGGAATGTAAATACCTCTACTGCTGCAAGCGTAGCTTTGGAGATGAGGACTTCGGGCTGGGTCCCTAGGGCTGACCAGATACAGAGATGGGAGTTGACGAGTGTCGATCTCCATGCTATGGCGCGAAATATGGAGCCGGTCAACTCCAGGAGGATTGAGCAGATAGACACTGAGGAAACTGAGGAAACTGAGGACGACATGCCGCAGCTGGTTTGCTTATGTACTTTGATGTAGATGAATCTCAAGATGAAATAGGAACAATGTCATTTGAACAAGACTGAGGACGCTTATGCTTACAGTGAATAGTAATATATTATCAGGGGGCGTCCGAGATATATATATAGTAAAAGTCTTAATTCTGTCTATCGCTATAGTAGGAGGAACTATCTAAGTGAAGCTAACTAATAGCACTAAGTACTTAATACTATCTTATCTCGTAATAATATCCCGTGATATATACTTAGTACTATCTTATCTTATAATAATATCTTATGATATCTCCCCCTCCTAAGTATAAAAAACTCTATCCCTAGAGAAAAAAGACAGTTCGACTAGTAATATATAGTAAATATAAATAGTAATAATTATTAATCTTCTCTGCTACTCTCCCCTAATGAATCTAATACGTCCTTATTAAAATTTGACCCGGTTATAATTTATAGGATTAAAGTTATATCCTCTATATCCCTATTCTCCTTAGTTACGACTATCTTTATTAGGGCTAGCTTTTTCATTAGTCTAATCACCCGCTTCCTCTTCCTTTTTAGAGTAGATTTAGTAGGCTTTAGTAATATAATCGTATCTTTATCGCTATCTTCTATAAGGTTAGAGGTCTAAGCAGTTAGTAAAACTAGACCTATTAGCTTCTTCTTTAGGTAGAGTTTTCTTAGTTCGTATAGTTAAGGTTCAGTATCTAGTATTATTATACCGAAAAGGCGTTCGTTTATAGTATTACTCTAGTTTTCTTAATTAACTAGATCTTTAATAGCGTATATTATTTCCGTATTTCCCGCGATATAAGTTAGTCCCTATATACTTATTAATTTTCTTAAGAAGGGCATTCTGTTTTTAACTAGGTCTATAACTCTCTAATAATATCCTAGCCTTAAGGGTTAATATATTAGGAGTTATAATAGGGCGAAGATAAAAGACTTATAGCGTTTTAGTATACTTCTATTTAGTTTTATAATATCGGTCTTATTAGTTCTCTTTAACTTTCTTCCGCCCTTAGTATCCTTCGACTAGTTATAGTCGACTATACCTACGTATCCTTTTATATCGTTAATAGAGGTTAATAGCAATTTCGATTAGATATCGTAGTCTAAGGATAATATAATCAAATTCGTTATATTTCCTATATCGATACGAGGTTCGATTAAATACGACTATTAATACGCTACTATACTACTTTTAATCTCGCTCTGAAAAATTAAGCCCTATACGTTTAGATATTTACATAAGAATATAAGGTCTCTTATCTTATTACTTACGACCGGTACTTATTATAGTTTAGGCGTAAGTAGAGTTAGAGAGTATCTTAAAATATAGAATAAAATTCCTAACGTTACTATTATTAGGTCTAAGTTATAGAAAGGTACTTAATATAATAAACCTAGTATAAATTCTATATAGTAGCTCGGTCTATTAATATTAATTCTTAGAAGAGCTACTATACTTATAACTGCGTCTAGTACTAGTAGGCGTAAGATCTATACTAGCCTGACTATCTCTAGCGTAATAATATATATAATCTCGCTAAGTAATACGATTGTAGACTTATAAGAGGTACTAATTAATATAGTCAGTAAGGCGTCTAGAATAGTAATAGAGTTTAGTATATCTTAAAGCGCGCGAAAATATTCTTCGATAATTACTTTAGTATCTATATAAGCTTGAATTATTAAGGAATATCTATTATATAATATCTAGAGAAGATATAGTACGTAGTTAGCGTAGTCCCTATCTAATAGAGATCTATCGAGTATATAAAGGAAGTCCTCTATTAACTTATATATACGTTCTATCTCTACTATAAGTGAAATATATACGCTATAATATATCGTAGCAGAAGCTATTACTTATAGGAATATTTTAAAGCTTAGCTTTAAACTATTATACCCTCTTATTAGCGCGTTATCGAGGATGAATTATCTATCGGTTCTACGTCTTACGATAATACTAACGTTTTCCTTAGCCTTAATTAATAGAGATAAAGTCTAGTATAAACTATCGAATACTAAGGAAGCGCTAATTAGTTGAAATACTTTCCTATCTACTTATATATCTTCTTTATACTCCTTAGTAAGTTCTATTACTCTAGCCTCCTTTAATCTTTTTTATCAGATTTTCTTCTATCTCTTTAGTTCCTATAGTTCTTAAAGAACTAAGCGGAGTTTATCTCTAAGATACTCTCGTATAATAATTTCTATAAAATAGTAGTACTAATTATATTATATCTCCTTTATAATATTAGTAATATTAAACTTCTAGCCTCCGAGAACTATAATATCTCCGTTAGGATAAATAATATATCTAATTCTTATATCAGAAGTCATAAGACTATTCAGGGGAAAGTCGTTTATAGTAAGGCGTAGGCGAAAGGCGTCTCTGAAAGCTACTTACTAAGAATATAAGTATCTATTAATTAGCGAAAAGTTAGCAAGGAACTATTTAAAAAGACTACCTATTAATATATTATAGTAAGCTACGCTAATTAGATAGTCTCTTAGATAGATACCGGTTAGGACGCGAACGTTACTTTAAGGGCGTTTAATATATAAGCTAAGTTCCTTATTATCCTAGATAAGTTAGTAAAGATAAAGCTAGTTCTTATAATATACTCTATCCTTAGGAGCCTTATAATAGAGTATAAATAGTTATTAAAGTACTTAAGGAAAGTTACTATTTAGGTTAATATACTTATAGGAGTTATTTAACTCTCTACTCTATATAGTAAGGTTAGGTAGGATATCTCGGGTAACTCTAATAATACTACTTATCTTATACCTTAAACTATATTCGTTTCTCTTAATATCGGAGTAAAGTAATCTATCTCGTAGACCTTAAAAGATTTATAGAATATTACTTCAACGAACTAGTTAAATAAAAGAGGATAATAAGTATACTAGGGACGATAAGGTAAGAGAGTCGAGAGTTCTTAGTATATTATTATTAGTCGCTATATTCGTGCGAAAGATAGGATAGACTTTTATCATAGTTAATATAAAGTTAATAGCAAGAGTATAGATAAAAGAGTTAATATATAGTAGTAAGATTATTATTATTAGAATTTTATATACGTAAGTTAGATAAGGAGGAGCTTAAGGAAGTAAATAAACACGATAATAGAGCGGGAATATTAATAAAGTGAATATTAATAAGGCTAATTTACTAAAATATACGTTACGTAGACGATTTATTATTTACATACTAAGGAGCCCTCGAACTTAGCGACTAAGTTCGGTACGTCCTCCTTTAGTATTAAGGCGGGTTCCTAAGATATAGTCTAATAACTTATATACTTAATCTTATAGTATATCTTCCTTATCTTATCTCTAGGTTATTTTCTGAGCTCCTTACGTAAAATCTTCTTAATAATATAATATTTAGTGCCGTCTTTATTATATATCGGGCTAAGTTCAAGTATAATCCGATCAAATAGATTCGGTACTACTAGCTCTAGGTATTTAATTAAGATTACTAAGTATATATTTATCTATTCGGGTAGCTCTAGTTCATAAGTAAGTAGGTTTACTCGCCTAATAATCTTATATAGTCCAGATTTAATAAAAGATAGCTTAATCTGATTCTATAAGAGCTTATACCTAGAGTCTATCCCTTTAGCTAGTCTGATATAAACTTCAGCCCCTAGCTTAAGTAATACTAGTATCCGGCCCTTATTAAAAGCTAGCTTCATACGAGACTATACTAATATAACTAACTCTATCGCGTCCTGAAATAAGGTTTAATAGTTACGTATAAAGTCTTATTCCTCTTTTATAGTAAATACTTAAGTAATAGTATAATTAGTAGAAGAGAAAAGGGATCAGGGTTTTTAGCCGAATCTTAGTTCATAAGGTATAAACCCGGTAGAGGTATTTTCTGAAGTATTAAGGATAAAAGATATAGCTAATATAAAATCTTCCTAATTAGACTAATCGAAACGTCTTGTGACGCTTGCTCTAGAAAGGTCTCAAAACTACCTGAGTAATAAGACCTCACATTACTATAAATATAAAGTAGTAAGAATCACTTAAGAATCTATAACTAAGGAGTGAAGAAGTAGAGAG